>BLSH010370033.1:127267-159045 GCA_018402905.1 Glandirana rugosa | reverse complement strand
GTATCAAAATGTTAACAGAGATCGTATATCTACTTTGTAGTTTAATTTCAATCCCTCCGGATCTGGTCCTGAGTGTTGGTAACGGACGAACTCACGAAACTTTCGTACATTGTAAAGTCATCTGGTATGTTGGAATAGTCCTAAAGTTGAATACTTAGGTTTTGTTTTTTCTCAGGGACAAAAGAGCCTTAGCCCAGCTCGAATCCATGCCATTGTGGGCCTGGTCACCCCACACACCAAGAAGGAAATGCTACCCTTTCTTGGCATGATAAACTATTGCAGGCAATGGATTCCTGATTGTTCCTATTATGATAACATCCTTAGACAAGCCACACTGAAAGAATCTCCTGATAAGGTTGTATGGTCTACTGAAATGTTACATGCTTTCAAAGCACTCAAGCAGGCAATGGTTGTGAGTCCTGGTCTAGGCCTCCCTAACTTTAATTTGATGTTTCATCTATATGCTAGAGACAATTGTAAAACTATGGCGGGGGTGTTGGCACAAGAACACGGGGGTAAGCTGCGACCTGTAGCTTATTTTTCAAAGGTCATGCCTCTACAAGTCCAGGGTTTCCCATCATGCCTTAGGGCCCTAGCAGCATGCGCTATGGTGGTAGAAATGGCCTCCATATATACCCTGGGTCACCACACAACTCTGCACACTTCACATGATGTGATGATTTTGCTTAAAGGCATACACACCCAACACATGTCAGCTCAAAGACTAAGTGGTTATGAGGTCATCCTTCTCAGTAATCCACAATTGCACATCAAATATAGTGCAAATAATTCAGGTCCTGCTTTGATCCTGAACGCACTGCTGGGTATGAAGTCATTGGAAGATCAGACTCCTGATAGTCATGACTGCCTTGAAACTATTGAAACCGTCACTTCCCCCAGGCTTGACATGATGACCACACCTGTACCAGGTGCCGATGTGGTTTTTGTGGACGGTTCATGCACCAGGCCCAATGACAACACCTACCTGGCAGGGTATGCCATAGTTAAATTGCCAACTGAGGTCATAGAAGCAAAACCCATTCCCTATCAGTCAGCACAAGCTGCTGAACTTATTGCCCTTACAAGGGCCTGTGAAATATATGCAAACAAACTAGTCACGATTTACACTGATTCCAAGTATGCACATGGAGTAGTCTTCGATCACGGGGTTTTGTGGTCCCTTAGAGGTTATGTGGGGGCTGATGGCAAGAAAATTTCACATTCACAGCTCATAGAGAACCTACTCAAAGCCATCACCCTACCCAGTGAACTTGCTATCATACACTGTAAGGCACACATCCGTGGGATAGATGATGTTAGCAGAGGAAATGCTTTAGCTGATCAGGAAGCAAAAAAAGCTGCCCAATCCCAAAGAGGGGAAACTCTAATCCAGATGCCCAGCCTGGTTCCCATTCTTCCCGAAGAAGCACAGTTAATTGCAGACCTCCAACAATCTGCATCTCCAGCAGAGCTGGAGGACTGGTGTTATCCTGTTTTGCAGAAGAATCCAAAATCTGGATTAATCTGCAAAGAGGGGAGGCCATGTATCCCACGATGCAGTGCACCAATATACATTGCACACTACCATGGGGTGGGACATCCGGGATGGAAATGTACCCTGACACACCTATTAAAAGATTTCTACATTACAAGTGCAAAAGAGATGGTGGAAAGTTATGTAAAGAGGTGTATTACATGCATAAGAAACAATCCTAATAACCCGCACCATGTAACACATCAACATCTACCTTACCCCACAACCCCGTTCACACACCTCCAAATTGACTTCACTCACATCACACAACAGAAAGGGGGACAAAAACAGCATGTGTGATTGTTGACATGTTCTCCCGATGGCCGGAAATGTTTCCAACCAAGAGGGAAGACGTCAAAACTGTGGTGGGAATCCTGACCAGGGAGATCATTCCCAGGTGGGGAATACCCCTGCAAATTAACTCAGACCAAGGCACAGCATTTACTTCACAGATTTGCAGGGAACTTTCAAAAGCCCTGCATATAGAGTGGAAATTTCACATCCCTTACCACCCCCACGTCATCTTTTCAATTTTTTGAGAAAAGGTGAACTAACCCTTTAAGGGCTTGAGCTAACAATACAATCTCAGGTGCCTTAAGTGCTGTTGAGGGAGGAGCAGAGACAAACCACAGAGAGAGAAGGTCGGTATCAACAGGATCTGAAGGACATTCAAGAGTTAGTTCCACAGAACTGATGACTTTGTTGGATGGTAGAAGCAGAGAAAATTTGCAGAGAGGGAAGGATGGCGTCAACAGGATCTGAAGGACATTCAAGAGTTAGCTCCACAGAACTGATGGCTTTATTGGACGAGGGGAGCAGAGACAATCCATAGTAGGGGAAGGTTGTCATCAACAGGATCTGAGGGGCATTCAAGAGTTCATTACAAAGAACTAATGACTTTGTAGGACTTTGTTGGCTGGCTGGCTGTCTTTTAAATGGTGAAAATGCCGAAGCCAGAAGCAGATGGCAATATTACGCTGGTGCCAATCCAGGACAGGTCATACCCAACAATGGACCTCTCCATCCAACGTACTATGAGAGGCTCTGAAGGGAAATGATAGCCTTCTCCTACCATCAAGGTATGTGGAGGGCAGTGTTTCTCAACCAAGGTTCCATGGAAGCCTAGAGTTCCTCCAGAGGTTGCAAGGGGTTCATTGAGCAATGAGCAATTTCTGCCTCTCAGATAAGTTCCCAATAACACCATTGTTCTTTTCAGGGGGTAATTCTTCCCAATGACCACAAGTGTAAGGAGCATTCTTCCTTCTGACCATCACACTAATGAGTTGTAGATATAGTCATTTTTAGTAGGGGTTCCCTGAGATCATAAAGCTATTTTAAGGGTTCCTCTGTGTTGAAAAGGCTGATCTAGAGTGTTCCCACAGCCAGCACAGAGGATGGGAGGAGGAAGAATATCTGGCCGCCGGTCTCTCAATGGCTCCCTCCAGCAGAATGGAGTAATATGTCGGTGATAGATGGGCAGATCATTCACAGAGAAGGTCATGCAACGTATTGGCACCCTGGAAAATCTCAGTAACAATTCCAATGACTAGGATTGCCCCTGCTGCCCCCTATACACACATACCGATCACTCCTCTTCTGAGTATAGGGCTGTTTGCCCAACTATAAGCAGGGAAAGGACTAAAACAATCTTCTGCCATCCAAGGACTAAAAAAGGGGAAAAAACTTTATGGAAACCTTTCAACCTACCCACCAATGTGAACATACAATGGTTTCCAGATGAAGTGATGGCAATCAGCTGATTACAGCATCTCCAGCACCATTGAGTGAGGCTCCATTGCTTTCATGCTGGATCCAGGCCAAGCCTCAGTGCAACTAAATGGTTGATAAGTGAAAGGTAAAGGTCAGAAGATTCCGGCTGGTCTACATCAGAAGGCAAGCAATACAGGTCATCTGGCTGAGATTAGAGGACCCCATTATATTAGCAAAGGTACAATTAACTAGCAGGGCCTGGACTTTAACCTAGGACCCCTGCTGTGTCTGGAAATGACTCTTCTCGCTTAGCTACCTGGGATGCTGGACAGAACCCTGTCTGATCCATTGGACATCATTGCCTTGTGCCTTGACTTCTGCTGAACCTTAAACTGTTTGCTCCTCCCATGAACTTCCTGATTTAAACCATGTCTCTGCACTTCCTGTTTGCCAGATTATTGCGTTCTTTTAAGCCAGTATCTCATTCTTGTCTTCCCTGCTGCCGTCCATATTTTGCTACCACACATTATTGACCCTTGGCTTGTTCCTGGACTATGCTTCTGCCTGATCCCAACCTGCAACTACTAGTTACTGACCTTTGGCCTGTTTATTAACTACGCTTCTGTTTCTGATTCTTACTTGTTATCCATAGAGATGGTCTCGGGTATGTTCGGGATCCTAGTCCCAACTCCCCTACCTGGGCAGCTGACACTGCACATCGCTAATCACAGGCAGTGAGACATTTCCCAGTCCACAGCGGCACAGACCGCCAAATGTCTCACTGCCTTTGATTAGTGATGTGCAGTGTCGGCTTCCTGGCGGAATTGGGCAGGTGAATTGGGACTAGGAACCCAAACACGCCCAAGCACATCTCTACTTATCTGCTACTGGACCCGGCTTGCTCACCTCCCGGTGGGGCGATCTTGAGGCTTGTAACCTGGTATTAACATGCAGCAAAATCCATCTGAACTATCAGGAGCTTTGGTGAGCACCAGTTAGTACTTCGTACCTCAGGTGAGCCCTCATCATCCGCCTGCCTGTGTACCTATCCTGCTGGTTGGTGGTGGTCCCGCTACTACTATAGCAACTGGTCTTTGAGCCACATACCTGATCGTGACAAAATAATCTGGCCTAAAACATGGAGACTGCTATAGCAAATTCTCCTTTCAGGCAGTAAATTGCAGGGCTGCAGGAGTTCGGTGTTAGCTACCAAGGAAAATTTGCCATAGACTCCTTTTCTTGGACATTATTAGGTCAAGGTTCAATGAAGTGCAGGACATGGAAGTGAACTGGTATAGGGTTTAAAGTAAAGGATGATTCAACCTGTCAAACAGATTGTCTCATTAATAGATAGATAAATTTGGAAGAGTAGCCCTTAAGCCTCAGGGAGGACCTAGGATCGGTGTACAGAGCCCAAAGTAATGTTAGGTAGTCCCAGGACAGGGAATCAAACGCCTTCTGTATATCTAATGAAAGCAACATTCCCCGCCTGGGACCCCCTCCATCCCAATCTGAGTGTACAGCTGAAATCAGATCAATCACTCTCCTGGTTTGGTCTGAGGCCTGATGATTTGGGACAAACCCCGCCTAGTCTGGATGAAAGTAACGGGATATAAATACGTTTAACCTAGTAGCCAATATTTTTGTCATGATTTTTAAGTCCACATTAATCAACGAAATAGAACGTTAATTTGCCCAAAGCCATTTTTCTTAAATTACTGGGCAAGAAACAAAAATTAAATTAGGGTTCAAAGTGTAACTTCAAAAGAACGAAGACATTTTTGGAGAAGAGCCTGCCTAATACTGAGGAGAACACCCAGCCAAGATCTTGGTGGATCATCGATGGGTGAAACTACACCTTTGAGGGTAAAAGGGGGACACCCCAATGAGTGTAACTACATTTGTCTTATAAGTAGCACTTCTTGATTACATCAATGGCTTGAAAATGTTGACTTTTTTTCTAAACTTAAGAACAATATATTTATCAGTAAATCAATGCATGTAAATATTTATATACAGTATGTATATTGCAGGGGCGTTGCTAGGGGATGGCTATTGGGGCTAAAGCCCCGAGTCTGGGGCCTATAGCCCCTAGTCTCTTACCGGGTGGGTGCAGTTCTGCAATTTGCAGGTATGTGCCGGTCCGGAATGCAGTAGGCAGGGTCAGACTGAGCTGTGGTAGCGCGGGCTCCGGCTCTGCCCTCGCCTCCAACTAAAGTATGGGGAGGCTCTCTGGGTACCATGATGTATGGGGAGGAACTCTGGGGACCCTGATATATGAGGAGGTTCTCTGGGGACCCTGATGTATAGGGGGTTCTCTGGGGACCCTGATGTAAGGTGGGGCTCTCTGTGGACCCTGATGTAAGGAAGAGGCTCTCTGTGGACCCTGATGTAAGGAAGGGTCTCTCTGGGGATTCTGATGTAAGGAAGGGGCTCTCTGGGGACCCTGATGTAAGGAAGGGGCTCTCTGGGGACCCTGATGTAAGGAAGGGGCTCTCTGGGGACCCTGATGTAAGGGGGATCCGCACTCAGAAATGTAACGATATTTATATTTATATGTATATTATATACATGTGTATGCCCGCTCAAGCATATGACTCTACTTAGTTGCTATGGGCTCTAGCCCCAGATCTTTTGTAGACCTAGCAACGCCCCTGGTATATTGTATCAATAAGCACAATAAATGGTTTGTGTTACTACAGTAGGGAATCATGAGAAAGATAAACAGAGCATCATGTCACAATGGCAGCTTGGGGGCGGGGTTGAAGGTTGTGTCTCCTCATGGGAGGGACATTTAGAAAATGGGCATTGATATGAGGATTAGAGAAATTCATTTTACACCCTTGTAGAGGCCCCGTGTTTGCAGGTAACCTCTCCTGGTGTTTTCCTTAAAGTTTATAGAGCATGGGCTAGTTTACTCCATGTGTGCATCTTATTTTTATAGGAAGTTATTCATCCACCTGGATGGATACAAAAAATCATGAGTTGGTTTCAGATTCATGAGTCTACTTACAGTAACTTTATAGTCAGGATTTTGATTTCAGGATTACAATAAGTACAATTTTTCCCAAACAAAAAACGCATTCACAGTTAGAATTTCTGTCATCCAAGAAAAACTCTTCATCCATCTGCTTCAAGTTTTTTAATTTCACTGCATTCATAACCGATAGTTCATTTCGCCCTACTAACTATTAGACAATGGAACAAATGTTCCAAAAATATTTTTTTGTCAAAAGAAAATTATAAACACGCACGTATACAGATTGAACTGGATGGACCGTGTGGTTATTCATGTTTACCATCTATGAAAGTCTACTGGTGTATGGCCAGCCCTATACTCCTATCACAAACTGGCCTACAAGAGATACTATCATCATCTGTCTTGTCTGGAACAACAAAGCAAATATTTCTCATTAGATCTGAAATATCCTTCTATAGACTAAATATCGCGGCTTCGGCGGCTACCACCCTGCGTCTCCCCCCGAGTCCTGGTGGCCGCTTCTCCTTCCGGCCAATCAGGACTTAGGACTTTTGGCTAATTGGGTCTTAGGACTCCCAGCCAATCGGGTCTCAGGACCCACTTCCTGAGAAACAGGAAGACATTAGCGAATATTAATTCACTACTGGGTGGGCTCTGAGCGCAGTGCTCTGCCCCCGAGCCCACCCTATTAGAAGCCAATTAGAGCCTCAGGCTCTAATCATGTGCTTTGAAAAAAAAAAAAAGAATCAATGCGTCCTGCGCCCTGCATGTATATTAGGGGGGCAGCGCCCCTGTGCCCTGCATGGGTGGCTGCCATTGATATAGATCCCCTGCAGTCAGCAACAATGACCCCCCCAGCAACAATTGACCCCTGCAACAAAATATTCCTCCCAGCAACAATAGATCCCTGAAAGCAACAATAGGTCTCTCAGCAGCCAACACCAATAGACCCTCACTCAATAGTAGATCCCATCTAGCAACAATTAGTCCATTAGCATACCCCCCCCCCCCAGCAACAATAGATCACCCACCAGTAACATTAAATCTCCCCAGCAACAATATATCTGCACTTAGCGACAATAGATCTCCCAGCAGCCAGCATCAAAAGACCTTTCAGCACACCCCAGCACCCTTTGCCATTACATACTGTACATTCAGTGCTAGAGGTTCTCCCCCTACATACCCACTGAAAAAAGCCCCGTCTATAGTCATGTATTAGCAAACCCACAAACATCTACTTACATGTGCAAGTCAGCCTCAGGCTGGGTTCAAACTTGTCCGACAAACGGACTGACATTGTGAGCACAAGTCGCACGACGTCACCAAATCAATGTTTCCCTATGAGAGCCGTCTTAACTGGTCCGACACAAGTCGGTCCGACTTTGAAAAAGGTTCCTGTACTATTTTGGTCCGACTTTGGTCCTACTTCAGCTCATTGAATATCATTGAAGTCGGATCAAAGTCGGATCCCTGTTCTAACCATCCGACTTGGTGATTACAGCAGCAGTAAAGGGAATTTATCTCACACTGGGATTGTTTTGATTGGTCAAAGGTCAAGTTAAGTCTGAATAAAAATCTTATCTTGTTCATTCAAGTCAGATGGAAGTAGGACCAAAGTAGGACCGATGTTGCAGGGCAAAGTAGGATCAAAAGTCTGACTGTTTTTGTGTCGGATAGAGTGAACCCAGCCTTAAAGTCAAAAAGTTTCATGCAAAATTGCTCTGTAGATGCCAAAAACTGGACCGCCAACTGAAGGCTACAAGGGAAATTTCTTTAGTGCCCTTCCATAGTGAAATTAGATATCTGCAAATATCATCAAAGTGCGTTATATACTAAAAAAAGCTAGGAAAAAGTGGGAGCACTGATAGTGTTATCATATATACCTACCTTCGTCTATTTCTTTTTTGACCTGTCCTCATGGGCATGTATATATTTTGTAAAATAGCTTCAGCTATGCTTCACCCTACATCTACCACAGAGAACACCACCTCTCTGTTATGATAATCACCCCCTTGTCCCATTAACCACTTAGCGTCCTTAGGCCGTTTATAAACAGCCTAACATATATGTCGTTATACTGGGATCACAGTTGAGGCTACAACCATGATTCCGTCTTTGGTTTTTAGTGCCGTCGACTTACTGGGACAAAGTGAGAGGAACTGATGTTGTTCCTTCCACAGTGTGACGTCAGAAACCGCAAGTGACGAGGATTTTGTCACTTCCAGTTTCGGTCTCATGTAAACAAGCTACCGGCTTGTGAAAGCATCTGATCAAACCGATCTCAGTTTTGATCAAATGCTTTGGACGCCAGAGGAGACATATGGGGTCTAGCATATGTTATCACAATGGATGTTGTTCATGCGCAATCAGCAAACTCTTGGATATGGTCCCTTATCCTCTTCTTCAATAGTTTACATGCTATTGATGTTAGGCTGACTGGTCTGTAGTTTCCAGGTATACTGTATATCACAGCCCTTTTTTGAATATTGGTACCTGGTTAGTTTTTCACCAGCTGGTACCAATCCATTTATTAAGCTGTCCTGAAATATTAGCAATAACGGTGTGGCTATAACATAAATAAGTTCTTTGTGGACTCTTGTGTGTAAGCCATCTGACCCTGATGATTTATTCACATGTCTGACCTCGTCTATTTACTATTAATATATTTTTAAAAATGTGGGGATTTTTTTCACTCTTCTCCACTATGTGTCTTTCATGGTCTATTTTAGCTGCCCTGATTGAGCTCTTACTTTTCTTGTTGCAGTCTTTGTAGTGTTGGAATGCCGAAGTTGACCCTTCGGTTTTGTATTTTTAAAGGACAGTTTTTTCTCATTAATATGCCTTTTTACACTTGAATTTAGCCACCCAGACATAGCTTTAGTTCTTTTGCATTTGTTGCCCATTGGTATGCTCTGTCTAATGACATTATTTAACCACTTCCCGCCCGGCCGTCATTTGTCTATAGGTTCAGTTATACTGATTATTATTATTATTATGCAGGATTTATATAGTGCCAACAGTTTGTGCAGCGCTTTACAAAATGAAGGCAGACAGTACAGTTACATCACAATTTGGTACAAGAGGAATCAGAGGGCCCTGCTCGTTAGAGCTTACAATCTAAGAGGGAGGGTCAATTGATACAAAAGGTAATAGCTGTGGGGGATGAGCTGATGTAGAAAGTAAGACAGTGTATTAGTTAGAAGCAGGATAGGCTTCTTTAAAGAGAAAGGTTTTCAGGGATCGTCTAAAGATGGATAGATAAGGAGACAGTCGGACAGATTGGGGTAGGGAGTTCCAAAGGATGGGAGGAGCTCTGGAGAAATCCTGGAGGCGAGCATGGGAAGAGGTGACAAGGGAGCTAGAGAGCAGTAGATCTTGGGAGGACCGAAGAGGGCGGCTTGGTTGGTATTTTTGAGACTAGGTTAGAGATGTAGCTGGGGGCAGAGTTGTGGATGGCTTTGTAAATTATTGTTAGTACTTTGAATTTTATTTGTTGGGTGAGTGGTAGCCAGTGGAGAGATTGGCAGAGAGGGGTGGAGGACACTGAGCGGTTGGTAAGGCAGATAAGTCTTGCAGCAGCATTCATTATGGACTGAAGGGGATACAAAGTATGCAAAGGTAATCCAATGAGGAGAGAGTTGCAGTAGTCGAGGCGAGAGATAACCAGAGAGTGAATTAGAAGCTTGGTGGTTTCATTGGTTAAAAAGGGGCGTATTCTAGCGATGTTGCGTAGGCTGAGGCAGCATGATTTGGACAGGGATTGGATGTGGTCCTGAAAGGACAGTTCAGAGTCTAGGGTTACCCCTAGCACCCTGGCATGTGGGGACGTACATGAAGGGGCACGTGGGGGAGGAAATATCATGAGCTCAGTTTTAGATAGATTCAGTTTTAGATGTCAGTGCTGTGACATCCAGGCTGATATGTCTGTTAGTAGGGCAGTGATCTGTGAGGAGACTGATGGGGTGAGTTGAGGGGTAGAGAGATAGATTTGGGTGTCATCGGCATATAAATGATAGCGGAAGCCATGGGAGGTGATCAGCTGACTCAGGGAGGACGTGTAGATCGAGAATAGTAGGGGTCCAAGGACAGAACCTTGGGAGACCCCAACTGTGAGAGGAGTTGGAGAGGAGGAAGTGGAGTTGTGACACTGAAGGTGCGGTGCGATAGGTAAGATTCGAACCAACGGAGAGCACAGCCAAGGAGACCAAGCAAATTTAGTTTTTTTGAGGAGAAGGGGGTGATCAACTGTATCAAAGGCAGCGGAGAGGTTCAAGAGTAAGAGTATGGAATAATGACCGTTGGTTTTTGCTGTTAGTAAGTCGTTTGCAAGTTTTAGGAGGGCAGTTTCTGCGGAGTGCTGTGGACGAAATCCAGACTGAAGGGGATCAAGAAGGTTATTTTCATTGAGGTGGTCACTCAGTAGGTTGTAGACTAAACGTTCAAGGATTTTGGAGGCAAAAGGGAGTAAGGAGATGGGTCTTAGGTTGTTAAGATTGGTGGGGTCCAGTGTGGCCTTTTTTGGTATGGGAGTGACTAGTGCATGTTTTAGAGGGTTGGGGAAGATGCCAGTAGAGAGGGAGAGGTTGAAGATGTGAGTTAAAGAGTGTAGGATAGAGTCAGAGGGCGACTGTAGTATTTGAGATGGAACGGGGTCCAGGGGGCAGGAGGTTAGGTGGGCGTTAGAGAGAAGTTTAGAGACTTCCTCTATAGTAGCTGGGTTAAACGAGAGTATTGATTGTGCAGGAGGACAAAGAGTGTGAGGGGAGTGAGAAATCTGTAGAGAGGAGATCTTGAGACGAATTGTATCAAACGTTGTTTTTAAAGTGATGAGCAATCTCCTGGGCAGTGAGCAAGTTGGTGGGTGGAGGTAATGGAGGACGAAGTAGAACGTTAAAGGTAGAAAAGAGTTGACGGGGGCTCGTGAGAGGTTGTTAATAAAAGTGATAAAGTAGGTCTGTTTGGCAGTGTGGAGGCAGGAATAGTATTTTTGGAGGGCAGATTTATATTGGCTGAAATCTTGCTGTGATTTAGTCTTATGCCAAAGACACTCAAGAGTGCGGCTCTTTTGTTTTGAGGCTTCTGGTATCGTCTGTCTGCCAGGGTTGTAGCGGCCGGGGCCCTGATTCTGTGTGTAGTGAGGGGGGCCAAGGTATCCAGGGTGGATGACAGTGAGCTGTTGTATATAGAAGTGGCCAGGTTGGGGCAGGACAAGGATGAGATTTTGTCGTAGAGATAATCTGTAGCAGAAAGAAGAAGAGAAGGGTTTCGATGGCGAAGGTTTCTACGGGTATTTGTATGGTAGCTGGAAGGCAAGGAGGAGGAAGACAAGGAGAGAGTGAAACTAATAAGGTGGTGATCAGAGAGAAGAAAAGGAATGTTGGAGAAGTTGCACGGAGTGCATAGGTAGGAGAATATGAGGTCAAGGCAGTTGCCATCAGAGTGAGTAGAAGCATTGTGTCCATTGTTTTAGGTCAAAAGCGGAGGTGAGCCTCAGAAAGTTAGAAGTAGCAGGAGTGTTAAAGTGGTTGTCAAGTCATGACAACCACTTTAAACTACAGGTAAGCCTACAATAAGGCTTACCTGTAGGTCCAGGAAATATCTCCTAAACCTGTACGGTTTAGGAGATATCCCCTGTATCTGCATGTGCCGATGTCCTCGGCACATACACACTGAAGAATCGGCCCAGGGTGCCGTTTCTTCTGTATTCGTGCCGTAAATGATGGCCCCTGTGCGCATGTGCGGGAATGACATCAGCGCGGCTCCGCCTATCACAGCGCTGGAGCCCGTGCTGTGATCGGACGGAGCCGCAGACCCGGAAGAGCGATGTCGCCGGTCACAGCGGTGTGCCGAGACCACTGCAACAACTTTGTTCCGAGATCAGTGTTTCATAATGAGCTAGTATGCATACTAGCTCATTATGCTTTTGCTTTGCAGGGATTTTTTTTGGGGGGGGGGGGCTGAGGCCGGTTTACAACCACTTTAACATTAGCAGGGATGTTGAAGTCACCAACAATGATTGTTGGAATTTCAGAAGAAAGAAAGTAGGGTAGCCAGGCAGAGAAGTCGTCAAGGAAGCTTGATACCGGTCCAGGAGGCCGATAGATCACAGCAATTCTCAATGAAACTGGAGAAAATAGACAAATACAGTGAGCTTCAAATGTGGAGAGGAACAGAGAGGGGGTGGATGAAGAACTTGAAAAGTGCTTTGAGGGGATAGGAGGAATCCAACACCTCCTCCTTTTCGTCCACTAGGCCTGGGAGAGTCTACAGGAGGCCACCATGGCAGAGAGCAGCCGACGAAGAAAAGTCAAAATCTTGAAGCCAGGTCATTGCAATTAGGTTGAAGGAGTTTGTAATAAATAGGTCATGGACAGTGGTAAGTTTGTTACAAACAGTGGGCATTCCAAAGGGCACAGGAGAAGGGGAGGCTGGTTCTAGGCAGAAGAGGAATAGAAATTAGATTGTGTGGATTGCGGCTGCTGTCAGAGGATTGGGGGTGCCGGGTATGTTGTCCAAGGTAAATGATGGTGGCCCTGGATTTGGGGAAATATCTTCAGAAGTTAGGAGAAGCAGAAGGATGAGAGAGGTGATATGGGAGTGTGACTTATGTGGGGGGGGGAACACTTCCCAGTGTCCTGGAGGTTTTATTGGTATGTGGGTTCAGAAGTAGCAGGAGCTGATGAGTGCAGTAATAAGGTGAAGAAATGAGTGAGGGTGATGTATATAAGTGGTGGGGTGGAGAAGAGGGGTGAAGGAGAGCGAGTTTAAGGAGAGAGGATGCAACTATCATATGACGTCCGGCTGGATAACCCGCGCCTGCGGGGGCGTGCATTGTGGCAATCGGTGGTGCGGTGTGTCAGTCTGACACTCCGTATTACCGATTGAGGTAAAGAGCCTCTGTTGGAAGCTCTTTACCATGTGATCAGCCGTGACCAATCATGGCTGATCACAGTGTAAACAGGAAGAGCCGTGTATCGATCGGTGGCTCTCCAAATGGGGGGAGGGGGTCTGCACTGATTGTTTAAAAATCAGTGCATGACTATTTAGCCTGAGGATCACCACTCAGGACCACCAGGGAGAGCCCACGCAGGACCACCAGGGAGTCCACCCTGACCACCAGGGGTACCACCCTAGACCACCAGGTAAGGGGCACAATGCCCAACATGGATGACACTCAGTGCCCATTTCAGATGCCACCCAGGACCACCAGGGAATGCCCACATTACAGTGTTACCTATCATTGCCACCTATCAGTGCCCACCAGTGCCACCTATCAGTGCCCACCAGTGCCACCTATCAATGCCACCTATCAGTGCCCATCAGTGGCACCTATCAATGCCACCTATCAGTGCTGCTTATCAGTGTCCATCAGTGTTGCATATCAGTGCCCATCAGTGCTGCTTATCGGTGCAACCTATCAGTGCCCATCAGTGCTGCATATAAGTGCTTCATCATCAGTGCCCCTCAGTGCCGCCTCATCAGTGCCAATGAGTACTGCCTCATCAGTGCCCATCAGTGTAGCCTCATCAGTGCCCATCAGTGCTGCCCATCAGTGCTGCATATAAGTGCTTCATCATCAGTACTGCCTCATCAGTGCCCATCAGTGTAGCCTCATCAGTGCCCCTCAGTGCTGCTTATCAGTGCCCATCAGTGCTGCATATAAGTGCTTCATCATCAGTGCCACCTCATCAGTGCCAATGAGTACTGCCTTATCAGTGCCCATCAGTGTAGCCTCATCAGTGCCCATCAGTGATGGAGAAATTGTACTTATTTACAAAGTTTTGTGACAGAAACGGAGAAAAAAACTTTTTTTAAAAAAATTTTCGGTCCTTTTTTTATTCGTAGCGCAAAAAATAAAAACCACAGAGGTGATCAAATACCACCAAAAGAAAGCTCTATTTGTGGGGAAAAAAATGATAAAAACTTTGCTTGGGTACAGCGTCGCACGACCGCACAATTGCCATTCAAAATGCAACAGCACTGAAAGTGGATAAAATGTCTTTAATACACATTTTTCCTCAGGGTTCTTTGTTTCTACTAGGCTTATTAGTTAGTTATTATTTCAAATGTTCTTTCTTATTTCTGAATATCGGAAATTCGGAAATAAGAAAGAACATTTGAAATAATAATAAATAACTATTAAATTATAGTTACAGGCGGTCCCCTAGTTACAAACATCTGACTTACAAACAATTCCTACTTACAAACAAAGGGAGACAACAGGAAGTGAGAGGAAATCTCCCCCTAGGAAGGGAATTCACTCCTCTAAGAGTTATTATGGGAAAAAGGTGTCTCCACTGAAGCTTTATCACCAATCCTTGTTTCCGCAACAACCCAAAATTTTCAAAATCCAATTATCATTGGGACAGGAAGGGAGGTGAAATCTTCTGAACAGAAACACAGACAGCAAAACAATCATTACAGGGGTGTTAACCCTTCCCTATGATATCCAAAAAGCTTAAAAATATATTTTTTTGGCTGAAGTTACACTTAAAAAATGTCCCTGTTCCCACTTACAAACAAATTCAACTTAAGAACAACCCTACAGACCCTATCTTGTTTGTAACTCGGGGACCGTCTGTATTGTAATGTCCTTGAAAATTTGGATGTTAGTGAACTTAAATATGAAATTTATCACTGACAGACATATTTTCAAGGAAATTCCAATACCTATAATGTAATAGTTATTTATTAGTTAGTTATTATGTCAAATGTTCTTTGCTATTTTCAAATTTTTGGATTTTCGAATTTCCGAATTTTGGATTTTCGGCTGTTCCGATTGCAGAATTTCCGAATTACCGCAATTGCCAAATTACCTCTAATTTCTGGAGAGAAAGACTGCTCAGTACTGTTTCAGTACCGCTTGGACCTTGAAGAAGGGGAGATACCCCGAAAGCTTGTCCTGAAAAATTTAATGTTAGTGCAAATAAAAAAAGTATCAGGGGCAGTACTAAATTTTCTCTAATTTCTGCAATTACCTTGAATTTCTGCAATTACCGCAATTGCCGAATTACCGCGAATTTCTGAATTACCGAGAATTTCCGAATTACCGCAATAGCCGAATTTCCGTGAATAACTGAAATTGCTGAATTACCACGAATTTCCAAATTCTGAATTTTTTGAATTTCCAAAAAAATAAAAAAAATGAAAAAAGTGCAGTTTAGTACACTTTGAAATTTAGTGCTCTTGTCCTACCCTCGTGTCTCTTTTTGCTGTGATTTAAAGCAAACGTAATTACTCTGTGATCACTGTTTCCTCAGTTATTCCTTAAATACACATCCGCAATCAGTTTGGTCCAGCAAAGCATTATATCTAGTTGGGGCTTCCACCAATTGACAAATCATGGAATGGAAAGTGGACCGCGCTGGAAACACAATCCCTCGTTTGGGGATATCGTACGTAGGGAGATAGGGGTAGATCCCCAATATCCAGTGCCTCTATGGGGCGTGATCTGGAAATTTTGATGGTACGCCCTCTTGCGGGGCCTGGGCTGCTACCGCTGTAAACAACTTGACGCGTCGATTCACATATAAGATCAAATACTAGATACGAATGGAGCGCCCGAGACAAAGGTGTACAAGTTGCAAAGGTGGATTTTATTCGGTAGGAAGAATAGTGAAAAGTGCCAACGCGTTTCGGGGGTCAAATGGCATCCCCCTTCCTCAGGGCTGATGTGTGTTCAAAGAGGCATCCTCTTCGAATAAAATCCACCTTTGCAACTTTTACACCTTTGTCTCGGGCGCTCCATTCGTATCTACCAATTGACAAATGAAATTGTCCTGCAAGACTTTCAGGAAATGACGAGCCTCAGATGACTGAGCAGTTCCATGTGCCCAGTCAATGCCCAAATAATTGATGTCTCCCCACAATAATAATACTAATAATAGTAATAATAATAATGCCCTGCCTCACCACCATTTCTAACTGGGAGAGGTGACCGGTCCTCCTTGTCATCCTTCAGGTTTGGGGACATGTAGCAAACACCCACTATTAATTTACCTTTTGCTTCTTCCCTTTGAAGCTCCAGCCACAAAGATTCCACCTCCTCCCTTGCCCTGTTAGCAATGGCATCCCTCATATTCACTATCAAATCACTCTTTTTTCTGTTTAATATGTTTTTATTGATTATCAATTAGGTGGAACACGTATAAAAACGGCATAGTTAATCAGTTTAACATGCAAAGAACATTACAACATGGTAGTGGCAATGACAAGCTCATACATGGGAAGTTGGTTTTAAATGTAGACACCATGTAACCACCAGATTTAGGAGAAGGGGATAGAGGATAGGTAAGAGAGGGAAGGGTGGAGAGGAAATAAATAGAAGTAGGAGAGAAGTGAGGGAGGGGGGATTTAACCTGTCCATATAGATGAACATTTCCATTGACAAGATCATAAAAGCATCATATAGGTTGAGATATCAAATTTGCGTACTCGGGTGTAAATGTGAAAGCAAACCAGCAAGCCCATATTTTATTAGCGACTTCGACCCTGCCCCTGTATGTAAAGGTAAGGTCTTCCATGTGGCAAATGTGGTCTACTGTTACCAACCACTGACGGATAGTCGGAATGGTAGATTTTTTCCAGTTCTTAGGGATTAACGACTTTGCAGCATTTAGGAGGTGAGGAGTGATTGATTTCCTATAGCTGCTAACTGATTCCTCAGTGCAGTTGAGTAATACAGTCCAAGGATCATTTTTTATAGGTGAACACCGTGTTATGTTGATCCAATGTAGGATGTTGAGCCAGAAGGGGCGATTGAGGGGGCATTGCACCAGATGTGGGCATGGGAGGCCCGCTCCCCACAACCCCTCCAACATTTATCAGAAATGTTCGCAAAAGCCGAGTGGAGGATTGTTGGCGTGTAGTGCCATCGCGATAGTAGCTTATAGTTAACCTCAGTGATTTTGGAGGAGATAGATGAATTATGGGCCAGTTGAAAGACGATAGACCTCTGTGAGTCTGTGATAGGGTATTGTAAGTCTTTCTCCCAATTGTGTAAGAATACCGGCCAGGCTTTTGATGAAAGTGTGGTTAATGCTTGATAGAACTGAGAAATCAACCACCTTGGAGGTTGGTCGAGGGCAAGGATTTGTTCCAGTGGGGATAAATCCACTAAGGTCCGTAGAGGTTTAGGCACTGATCCTATAAATGCTCTGAGTTGTCGATATCTATCTCCATCTATCCATGTGTGAAATTGATGCAGGGACCATCAGAGAACTCAGGGGATGTATACCATTAGAGGTAGCGACAAGAATTGGGCTTTGAAAGTTGGGTTCAATTTCCCAGGCGGGAAAAAGGAATAGCCAGTGATTTGCATTAGGAGTGAGTTGTATGTCCATTTGTGCATTTTACACAGTGAGTCCATGTAAGTGTGGACTTTGAAAGAGGCGAGGTGTATACGGATAGGTAGCGATGTTTCCGTGGGATCCAAATCTGTGACAAGAGGTTTGTTCCGCTGAGCTCATGCTCGAGTTGGACTGATAATTTGGATTGCTTATGGTGTTTTCAATCTGGTATCCTAGATGAGATGCATGATAAAAAGTAGCTTTTGAGGTCAGGGAGGGCTAGGCCTCCATTTGATTTGCGTTTAACTAGTCTTCGTATAGAGATCCTAGGGCGCTTGCAGTTCCAAATATATCAACTCAAGGTGGATCTTAGGTTATGAAGAACCCGGGACAGACCCTGTACAGAATCATTTGGAACATGAAAAGCGTTCTGGGCAACACATTAATTTTAATTATATTGATTCTCCCCAGCCAAGAGTGGGCTAAGGGAGACCACCTACGAAGGTCTGTGCATATGGAATTTAAGAGGGGAATGTAATTAGCTCTGAACAAAGAGGCCAGGTTTGAGGTGAGGTGGATGCCTAAATATTTGAGGGAATAGGGTTACCATGCAAAAAATAAAGGCCAATTTAAGTGTGGGTACCAATTTAGGAGGAACAGAAATATTGAGGATTTCTGATTTAGAGAGATTGACTTTAAAGTTAGAAATGGAGCCAAAGGTTTAAAAAGCGGACATGAGGTTAGGGAGGGTGATATTGGGTTGTTGAATATAAAATAAGATATCATCGTCATATGCCGCGCATTTGTGTTCTTAGGTGCCCACTTTGATGCCATGAATGTTAGGGTTATGTTTTATTGTGGCTAAGAAGCGTTCTAAGGAAAGGGCGAAAAGTATAGGGAAGAGAGGGCATCTCTGCCTAGTTCCATTATAAAGTGTGAACGGGTCGCTCAATGTGCCGTTAACGCAAAGTTGCGATGTGGGGGAGTTGTATAGGGCGGAGACGCATGCACGTAAGAAATTAAAGAAAATGTACGCAATGAGTTGTCTTGAGCTTCCCTACCAGGGGTGAACAATGTTTGGTTGCAAGAGATCCATTGGGGGATTAGAGGGAGGAGTCTATTCACTAGCATTTTAGCATATAACTTTGCGTCAATATTAACCTCTTCGTATCCGCGCCATAGCCAATTGACGGCTACACAGGGCCGGCTCTACCACTAGGCGGAGTAGGCGGCCGCCTAGGGCGCACTGCCGGATAGGGGCGCCTGGCCACTGTTGATCTTTCACTGGCTGCTCTGCATTGATTCATGGAAAAACTGACACTGTGTGACTGAGATAATGAGATTGTATTATCACATGCCGTTTGCAAATGTATATAGAAATAGTAACTGATTTGCCAAATACCCCCCTCCGCCCCACCCCCCGTGAGGCTGTATTTGATAGGTACAGGTGAAGCTGTATTTGATGGGTGCTGGTGAGGCTGCATTTGATTGGCGCTGATCAGGCCGGGCAGGCGAAAGGGGGTGGGGTCAGGGTGGAGCCAGGGAGGGGGGGCGGCAAAATGAGGTTTCGCCTAGGGTGTTAAAAATCCTTGCACCAGCCCTGCGGCTACAGCACGGATCTAAATTGCTGGGGGGCCATCAATAGACGCCCTCCCCTTTGGCTCGTGCCAGGCGCGCTCTCGCCATGCCAGCGGCGTGCGTCACCATACACGTGAACGTGCCCGCGATTCGGGCAGACTTGATGTCCGCTGGAGACCCGCAATCTGGTCACAGAGAGCCAGAACGGGGAACCGCCGATGTAAACACGGCGGTTTCCCGTTCTGTCGGGGGGGGGGGGCATGACAGATCTACTGATCCCTGTGATTGGGATCAGTTAGATCTGTTATGCCCCTGTTAGCTCTGCCCCCCACAGTTAGAACACACCCAGGGAACATATTTAACCCCTTCACTGCCCCCTTAGTGTTAACCCCTTCCCTGCCAATGACATTTATATAGTTCTCAGTGTCTATTTTTAGATCTGATCGCTGTATAAATGTCATCAGTCCCAAAAAAAGTGTCAAAAACGTCAGACATGTCTGCCGCAATATCGCAGGCTCGATGCCGCCATTACCAGTAAAAAAAAAGAAAATAATAAAAACGCCATAAACCAATGTCCAGTTTGTAGTCCCTATAACTTTTGCGCAACCCAATCAATATACGCCGATTGCGATTTTTTTTAACATAAATATGTAGAAGAATATATGTTGGCCTAAACTGTCCAATAAATTAGTTTTTTTATTTTTGGATATTTATTACAACAGAAAGTAAAAAAAAATTATTTTTTTCACAATTGTCGCTCTTTTTTTGTTTATAGCGCAAAAAATAAAAAACACAGAGGGGATCCAATACCACCAAAAGAAAGCTCTATTTGTGGGGAAAAATGGATGCTAATTTTGTTTGGGTACAACGTCGCACGACCGCGCAATTGTCATTCAAATAGTGACAGCGCTGAAACCTGAAAATTAGTCCGGGCAGGAGGGGGGTTTAAGTGCCCAGTATGTAAGTGGTTAAAGCGGTAGTAAACCCATCCATTTAACAGTTTAAAAACCAGTTACATTTCCAGCACGTGCAAATGTAACACTCCCATTGGTTGTGCTCTAAACCAAACTGTCAAACCATCCAATGGCTGGTGTCATAGCTGATCACATGTGCAGCATCACAGCAGTTGTAGATTAAACAGAAGCCAAGATGGCAGCTTCCTTGGCTGAAAATGGTAGGAGGGTTTACTACCACTTTAAGTAAAGAAATTGGTCTGTAGCTGCCGCCCCAGACTAGGGTCTTTCCCAGGCTTCGGAAGGATAGTAATGTGGGCATGGACCGTTTCCGGTCTCAAGGCATTCCCATTGGACAACAAGTTAGCATATCGCAACAGGCGAGGAATTAAAATGTCCGAGAATAGGAGGCTACCGAGAGCCCATCGGGGCCTGGAGCCTTTCCAGCAGCCATAGATTTAAGAGCAGAGATCAAATCGGTGGTTTTACAATCCTCCTCCAATGCCTTGAGAGAGGAAGGTGGGAGTGAGGGTAAGTTTGCCTGGGAGAGGTATTCCTGGATCCAGGGGCGTAACGATAGGGGTTGCAGGGGTTGCAATTGCAACCGGGCCCCATGGTCCAGGGGGCCCATGTGCCTCCCTTGTACACCTGAATAGGAGGCATGGCGGGGGTGGCATTTAGGGGACCCAATCTCCTCCATTTTCCTCTATCCAGTTTACTTGTCTTCTGCTGTTCCCAGGGCCCCTGTGTGCTTCCCTGGTCCCCCTGGGGCCTGCTGCAGAACTTGTGAAAGGGCCCCACTGCAGTACCGTAATAAAGGGACCCACGATAGGCGTAAAGGGCCCCAGGATCAGTGGGAAGAGGGAAGGGCCCTGGCCAGGGGTCAGGGGGCCCTTCATAATTTCTTGCACCGGGGCCCTGAAGGTTCTAGTTACGCCTCTGCCTGGATCATTGAGTCTCTGACCCATTTGTCACCAATTACCTTGTTAGCTTGGTAGAGTTGATAAAAAAGAGTGGAATTCTTTGGCTATAGCTTTAGTATACCAATGTGTTTGAGAGCGATTTTATTTTGGCTATAAAGAGGCTGTACTTTTTTTGTTGGAGGGATCTGGCTAAATAGCGGCTAGGTTTATTACCCCATTTAGTCAAAAGTGTTTCTTCTGGTCGTCCTGGAAGATAGGTTTAAGGGTTAGGGAATGAAACAAGGCTGGGGACTGCTGCGTTTTCAAGTTCAGCTATTTCTAATAGAAGCTGAGTTTGGCGGTTCGTCCTCTCTTTCTTTTTTCGTGAGCCGAGCTCTATAAGTTTCCCTCGTCTATGGGCTTTATGGGCTTCCCATAGGACGCCTGGGAAGACCTCCGGGTCTGTGTTGTCTTTGAAATAGGACGGGAGCAGGGCCGGCTCTACCAGTAGGCGAAGTAGGCGGCCGCCTAGGGCGCACTGCCGCCTAGGGGCGCCTGGCCACTGTTCATCTGTCACTGGCTGCTCTGCATTGATTCATGTAAAAACTGACACTGTCTGACTGAGATAATGAGATTGTATTATCACATGCCGTTTGCAAACGTATATAGAAATAGTGACTGATCTGCCAAATACCCCCCTCTGCCCCCACCCCCATGAGGCTGTATTTGATGGGCACAGGTGAAGCTGTATTTCGTGGGCGCTGATCAGGCTGGGCAGGGCAGAGGGGGTGGAGTCAGGGGTGAAGTCAAGGGGGGCGGCAAAATTAGGTTTCGCCTAGGGTGTCAAAAATCTTTGCACCAACCCTGGACGGGAGATCATCACTGATCTGCTTCCTATCGTGTTCCTCAGCAATGAGAGATTCATTCGATTTCCAGTTAAGAGGCTTAGTGGGGGTGGAAGGGGTTCATAACCACTTACCAACCGGAAGGTTTTCCAGCTTTAGGAACCAGAGCCCTTTTTGTGATACGGCGCTGCGTCGCTTTAACTGACAATTGCGCTGTCGTGCGACGTTGCACCCAAACAAAATTTGCGTCCTTTTTTTCCCACAAATAGAGCTTTCTTTTGGTGGTATTTGATCACCTCTGCGTCATTTCTGATCGCCGCTATAAACAAAGGAAGAGCGACCATTTTGCAAAAAAAACCACAAATTTCTTACTTTTTGCTAAAATTCAAATACAAAAAACATTTTTTTTTACCGTTTTTGGCCAATTTATATTCTTCCTCATAATTGTGGTAAAAAAAATCGCAATCGGCGTTTATTGATTGGTTTGCGCAAAAGTGGCCGCGTTTACGGATGATGAGAATTAATTTCTGGGGTTTTTATTTTTTTTTTATTTTTTACTAGTAATCTGCGATTTTTAGCGGTACTGCGATATTGGGACGGACATGTCGGACATTTTTGACACTTTTTTGGGACCAATGACATTTATTCAGTGATCAGAAATTTAAATGTCCACTGATTACTGTGTAAATGTCATTGGCAGTGAAGGGGTTAACCTGCAGGGGGTAGTGAAGGGGTTAACTGTGTTCCCTAGGCGTGTTCTAACTGTGGAGGAGTTGGGCTAACATGGGCATGAGAGATCTAACTGATCCCAGTGACAGGGATCAGTAGATCTCCCATGCCCCCACTAACAGAGCGAGGAACCGCCGTGTTTACATCGGCGGTTCCCGTTCTTTCCCTGTGGCCGCTCATCGCGGCTCGCCGGCGGACATCGGGTCCGCCCGAGCCGCGGGCACACTCCTCAGGTGGCCTCCCCTAGTGGCTGATTGCAGATCGCCGTCGATTTACGGCGATTCGCGCTCAGCATCCCGACTGCCGCCGCGAAAACACGGTGCACGGTCAGGAACTGGTTAAAGCGGTAGTAAACCCATCCATTTGACAGTTTAAAAACCAGTTACCTTTCCGGCACGTGCAAATGTAACACTCCCATTGGTTGTGCTCTAAACCAAACTGTCAAACCATCCAATGGCTGGTGTCATAGCTGATCACATGTGCAGCATCATGGCAGTTGGAGATTAAACAGAGGCCAAGATGGCAGCTTCCTTGGGTGAAAATGGTATGAGGGTTTACTACCACTTTAACCACTTGCTTACTGGGCACTTAAACCCCCCTCCTGCCCAGACCAATTTTCGGCTTTCAGCGCTGTCGCATTTTGAATGACAATTGCGCGGTCGTGCGGCACTGTACCCAAACAAAATTGATGTCCTTTTTTTCCCCACAAATAGAGCTTTCTTTTGGTGGTATTTGATCACCTCTGCGGTTTTTATTTTTTTTGCGCTATAAACAAAGAGCGACGATTTTGAAAAAAGTTGTTTTTTACTTTTTGCTCTAATAAATATCCAAAACTAAAATATAAAAAAAAAAATTATTCATTGGGTTTGGCCGATTTATATTCTTCTACATATTTTTAGTAAAAAAAAACGCAATTGGCGCTTATTGATTGGTTTGTGCAAAAGTTATCGCGTCTACAAACTATGGGAATTGATTTATGGCGTTTTTATTATTATTATTTTTTTTTTTACTAGTAATGGCGGCAATCTGCAATTTTTATCGGGACTTTGGTATTGGGGCGGACATGTCGGTCATTTTTGACACTTTTTTGGGACCAATGGCATTAATACAGCGATCAGAAATTTAAATGCCCACTGATTACTGTATAAATGTCATTGGCAGTGAAGGGGTTAACCTGCGGGGGGCGGCAGTGAAGGGGTTAACAGTGTTCCCTGGGTGTGTTCTAACTGTGGGGGGGATGGGTTGGCCGGGACATAACAGATCTCACTGATCCCAGTGACAGGGATCAGTAGATCTGCTATGTCCCCCTCTCACAGAACGGAGAACCGCCCCGTTCTGCAGCTCCGCAGGCGATCGCGGGTCAGGAGCGGACATCGAGTCCGCCCGACCCGCGGGCACGCCCACGCAGCGTGGAGCGTTCGCGCGCGCCGCCGCCTGTGAGTGCGTGCCGGGAGCGTGCAAAGCGGCGGACGTCAATAGACGTCCACCCAGAAATTGAGATCCGCGCTGTAGCCGTCTTTCGTCTATAGCGCGGATCTCAAGAGGTTAATCATAGACAGACAGGGGCATGGTCTGAGATCGTTGTGGCTTCAATTTTGGAGTAAAGGATAAGGTCTAAGTGGTGGTGGCCTAGGAAAATATAATCTATCCTAGAGTAGGAGCTGTGCAGATGAGAATAATGAGTATAGTCTTTAACACTTGGATGCATTATTTTCCATGTGCCCATGAGTTGTGCTTCATGTAGCCATTTACGAATGAAAGCTAAGCGTTTATAAGAAAGGCATGATTTACCTTGTGAGGATAGGCTCTAGGGGTGCGTTTAAGTCTCCAGCCAGTATGATACATCCGTGTGCAAAATCTATCAATTTGGAAAGTGTGTTTGATAAGAACCCCACTTGGTCATGATTGGGTGTGTATATATTTGCCAGTGTGCATGGTAAGTTGCCCAGACTGCCCCTCAGGAACAAAAACCTACCAAAAACATCAGAAATCATACCTTCAAGTGTGAAGGAATTGAACCCAATAGCAAGCCCTTTAGCCTTGAAAGGCTATAATACCATGTAGGGTACTCAGGTGAATATAATCTAACAGGGGTAGAGTGGGTGAGATGGGTTTTTTGAAGATAAATAACATCGCCCTGTAGGCGTCTCATCTCTCGGTAAAGAGTATGTCGTTCACCCGGAGTGTGTAAACCCCTCACGTTGAGAGATATTAAATTTACAGATGCCATTGGGTCAGCGGGGAGATCGCCTCGAATATAAGCAAATGGGTTATTTCATACCTGGGCAGGTGTAGGGGACAGAGAGAGGAGAAGCAAGGAAACAGAGCAAGGGGGTAGTAGAAAGGGGTAGAGAAGTAACATAAGAAAACCAAATTCACAATGTAAAGCCAGGTGTATGGCAAAAACATGAGTGTGCACGCAAAGCCTTGCAGTGTAAGTGTAGGGAAACCGCCGATCCAAACCCGCGCGCCCACACGTGGCCCCCGGGAGGGGGTAGCTACGGGGGAGCACGGGGCCGCATGGCACCCTACAAGGGGGGGATGATGCCGGGAGGCAGTCAGGTAGATGAAAAACCACATGGGGGAGATCGGAATCTGAGAGCTCCGCCATGCGCACCAGCAAACAACAAGACAAACAGAGGAAAAAATTAGACTGTGTAGTAACAAACCAACATGGCATAGTATTTTTTAACATTTTGGAGAGCAAGGATACACAGTGGGCCATGTAGCCCTAACTGCTCAGGAGGCAGTCTGTTGAGGCCCATCTAAAAGGTATGTGGAAACTGAAGAACCTAACAGTGAAAGGTGAACACTGAACAGTTTAGTTGCCGAACTCACGTGAAGCTTCCATGTCCGTGTTGAACTTACTGGGGGAAAGTTAGGAATGCTGCACAGGGGATTCCAAAAATGATGATTCCATTGTAGATAGCTGCGGGAGGCAGTTTAGCTGGTAGCAGCGGGGGGTGCCGGAGTGGCGGGGGGTGCCGGAGCAGCGGGGTCGGGAGACCTTCTGCCATTGATCCCCGTATGCGGATGGAAGAGCTGGGATGTCCTCCTGCCAACCCGGCAGTTCGGGTGGGTTGATGCTTATATCAGAAGGCCTCCAGGTTTTCTGGGAAGCGTAGGATGGCCGTCTTTCCATCTCTGTTTGTGATCAGGTAAGCTGGGAAACCCCACCTATAGGTGATGGAGCTAGCCCGCAGCTTGTCCATGAGTGGCTTTAATGCCCGACGATGATCGAAAGTCTCTTTTGCTAAATCAGGGAAGAAGGAGAGGTGCACCCAGTCAAATTCCAATGTGGCGGCTTCTCTGGCCTTCTGCATGATGAGCTCTTTCTCTTCAAAGAAGTGGACCCTGCAGATTACATCACGGGGCTTCTTGGATGGCCCTATGGGCCCGATCCAGTTTGAGTGGATGAATTGCTGGGTTTCCAAGTAGGGTATTGAGAATGCCTCATACCGAGGCCTGGAGGTCCTCATCTTAGGTAGCTTCAGGGAGCCCACGAATCCTAATGTTATTCCTTCGATTTCTATTTTATTGGTCCTCGATTTTATAGAGGGCCAACCTGTGTGCAATGGGGAGGGTTCGTGTGCGTGCCTGAAGGTCTCTGATAGCCGCCGCATGTCTGTCCAGCCGGAGCTCCGACTCCTCGAATCTGCAGAGCACTTGTGCTAAGTCAGTCCGGACCACCGATACTTCTTTTTTTATAACACTTTCCAGGCTGTGTAGCCATTGATGCTAGCTCCGAATTGGTGGGGAGGCCGCTTACCATTGCTGCGACCTCTGAGTGGTGGTGGGGGGGGGGAGAATCTATCCCCTCAATGCAGACAGATGAGGCCGAAGACTGGCGCCCGATAGAAATCCGCAGGCGAGGGGCGGAGTCAGCTCCATACAGTGAGTGGCCCAGGCCGTCCGCTCCCAGGGAATCCTCCGGTTCCGGGGCCAGGAAACGTTTAATGGAGTTGCTAGGGGTGTTTTTTGATGGCATGGACTTACCAGTCTGTTTCCCCGTGGTGGAAGCTGCTGGATTGCCGTTAGAAATAGCACAATTAAAGCTATTAATCGGTTCCGGCGGCGGAGCTCACAGCTCAAGCCGATGACCACGCTCCTAACATGGAATAGAATAGAAAGAGCTATTCCAGTATGGGTATGTCAAGGAAAGAGCAGAGAAAGGGGAAGGAATGGGAAAGAAAGAAAGGAGAGCGGACAAGAGGGGAAATTAACATTGATAGATATGTGTTGATGAGGAGGGGAGAAGAAACAATAGAGAGATTGTGTGGATGTTTATATGGTTGATGGGTATGAATGTTACAAGGATGTAGGGCTAGAGGGGGAGCATGTAGCTCCAATACGTGCACCTGTAGGGGTTTTTTTTTTTTTTTTTAGTGATATATTAGGTTTGTTTTGCCCCTTAATTGTGTGTTACTGATCTACATGTAAATTGTAAATGAAAATTCAAAAATAAAAGCTTTAACAAAAAAGAAATAGCACAATTAAAGCTATTAATCGGTGCTGGCGGCAGACCTCACAGCTCCATGCGGTAACCACGCCCCCACTATCAAATCACTCTTGACTTACAGGCACATTCTTCCCCTTCTTCTACCTACTTTGTCCCTCTGGAGTACCCCTGGACAATTGCAAGCCAATCATGTGAACTGTCAAACCAAGTCTCTGATATTCCCACAAACCCCAAATCTTCCTCAGCGGCAGCTCCAGTTCTTCCATTTGTAGCAGACCCCACATAGGAGCTGCAGGTTAAAGGGATCCCCCACCTCTGCACAGCCAGGCACACCAAATCTTAACCAGCACTCCAGAGACAGGGAACAGTCCATAGCTTTGCTTTTATGTTTTATTATGGGGTTTCAACTTGGATAGGGATTGGAGACTATGGGATGCCCACTTGACTTCAAAAACTTCAGGGACAACTTCCTTAAAACAGACTCTATATACAGTTTTTATATACAACTCCACTTCTTCCTCCTGCACACGCTTGCAGAACCCAGCTGGACCACTGTGTGAAGATCTGACAGTCACTCAGTTGGATTAAAGGCAATGGCCCATTACAGGCAGGAACCCGAGGTCCCTTGGTTTTGTAGCAAAAAGATTAGTGTCCAGCTTGTACTTTTCCTCCTGAGGCTACTGATCCCAGCACCACCTCTTTAGGCACTGCAAACCCACCTGGCTGCAGCTGCCTCTTTACTCTCTCCAGGCTAATCTCTCTCCACAGTCCTCTGGACTGACATTCACCAGTCCACGTGGCTGACTCTCCCAGTGCTGCTGACCTGCTCCTGATGTCCTCTCTGTTTGCTCCCGTGCCCCCAGGAAGGATTTCCTCCCATGTGTTGTGGTAGGGTCCTCCCAGCACCCGAGTCCTGGGCCAAGGTCACCCTCCCAGACTAGGGAGCACCCCTGAGAACCACAGACAGCCTCCTCAGCGCTCCATCTCCACCCAACTGCCCCAGCTGGCATGGCCCATGTCTATTTATGACGTAAAAACTCAGCCCCCTGCTAGCACAACTACCAGGGATTGGCTGAGGCACTCATAAATATTCCAGACAGCTCCTCCTAACCTCCACCCACTAGCTCTAGAAATCTCTACAACCCTCTAGACTAGGGAACCCCCCAGCGGAGCTGCCAGGATGCCAGGATCACCCAGCCCTGACCTAAAATAACCCCAACCCATATTACATAGCTCAAGCTTAACCCTGAGCAAACTATGTTTTATCTACTATAACAAACCTAAACTAACAAACCTACATTAACTCTAGCACACATTTTATTATCCAAGGTTCTAGCATCAATGGACATGCCTTTTAATTCTGTACGGACGCATATTATTTTCTCCTTGTTTGTTTTGAGCCTGCAATAAAATTCTGCCAACCTACGTGCATTGGTCTTAGATACTCTAGTTACACTACCAACTTTGCCCACATCAGCACCCTCTGATCTTTTCCCACTGCCTGGTATAGCTTCCTCTGACCCCTCCCCCCACCGCCTTATACATTCCTCCAACCTATTAGCCATATTCTCACCCAACAGAACCCTACCCAATTATGGGTAGTGCTGGTAACCAACCGTAAAGTCAGTTCAGTTTTCCTTGAACGCAAAACCCTCCTTCCTGCACCATTTTCTCAGCCACTTGTTTATTTCTCTAAGCTCCTGCAGCCTCTCTGATGTGGCTCAGGGTACAGGCAGTATTTTTGGGAATAGTACCTTGGATGTCTTTTTCCCTAATATAGCCCCTAAGTCTCTGAAATCATTTTTAGGATGCTCCGTCTTCCTCTTACTATGTCATTTGTACCAATATGTACCATGACAGCTGGGTCCTCCCAAGCCAAACTCAACAATCTGTCCATCTAATGTGTCAAACCCGAGCGCCCAGTAAAAAACATACTGTTCGGCGATCACGGCCTTTTCCCTATATGTCCTTCAAATAATTACGTCCCCTACCACCAGTATCTGTCTAGCCTTTTCTATAACCTTGCCCCCATCCTCACTGGAAGAGTTATTCCCTCGGCAGATAGGCAATGCCACTCCTGAACTGATAACCCCAACACCATGCAACTGGATGTATTTATTGGGATGTACCAACTCAGGACTAGTCTCTCTAATGCTTTTCTCTCTACCCCGTCTTCTGTCACCCAGCTACCCTCCTCTGGTGCCTGCACCTCCACCCTCCTCTATACTGGCCTCTGCCAGCACCTGACAGGTATGGCCCAAACTCCCTTTCAGGTTGATGATGGTTGCTAGTAAACCCAAAAATGTGTACAAAGTCCAAAATATAGCGCTCCTCTGGAGTAAACACCGGATGAAGATTCTACTCCTCTCACCTAGAAATTGATCATGGACCGCTGGGGAAGCGGGTTGTCATCACCATAACCAGTATAGCAAGGATGGACACTACTCAGGACCATCACAGATATTAAGAAGGAATCCTCTCACAATCCCTCCGTTATCACAGAAATCCAGCGGTCCATGATCGATTTCTAGATGAGTGGAGTGGCATCTTCATCCGGTGTTTAATACACCAAGGCCCGTTTGACCCAGTTCGGTATAAACCAATTGGGTCCACATGCTTTGGTAAGCCTCCCCATATACCTTTGGTGGTGGACTCCTACACGTTGGTGATCTCTTCAAAGAGACTCTTGGGACTCCCTGGTTTATATATTTTCACTCCTCTATGTGAGTTTTTTTGAGTTTGGACTTCTCTCTTCATTATTCTCTATAACAGGATTTTTTTCACGCGTGCTTTTTTGATTGATGGGCACGGAGATTTTTACAATATTAATTCATTTTTTTTTACATTTGAATATTATGACAATATTTTACACTGTTTATGTACAATTATTAGCGTGGCACATTTTTTGCTTTGTACACAATTTGTCCGTTGTAGTGCCAGCTGCTATATATAAGACCAATAACACGGTATATACACAATTTTGTTTATGTGAGATGAGCTAGTCCAACGTATAATGTCCGGAATAGTGAAAGCAGTAAATTAGGAAGAAGGATGGATGAGGGAAGATGATATAAGCATGCTTCACCCCTGCAGCTCCTGATCTGGGTAGGAGCACCTCATAAAACAAAAGAGAAGCAAAGAGCAGGGCACGCTGAGGTTAATAAAAGCCAAAATACCTTTATTAACCAGTTGCCGACCGCCCGTCGTGGCTTGATGGCGGCAACTTGGCTCGTTATCGCAAACGCCATCAGGTAACGACGGCCGCGAGAACGAGTATCATGAGAGCACGCTCACTATGTTCCGGGGGAGCCAGGGAGCGGGTAGGACGGACTCAATGTCTATCAGCTACCTCACAGTGACAGAACGGGGGTCCGTGTATGTAAACACAGACACTGACATAGTGGGAAGGGATGTGATCACAGGCTCCTTGTGTATGGGAGCCGCGATCACTCCCCCAGCCAGTCCAGCCCCCATACAGTTAGAACACACACAGGGAACACCATTAACCCCTTAGAGCGAACCCTGCAGGTTAACCCCTTCCCTGCCAGTGACATTTATACAGTAATCAATACATTTTCATAGCACTGATCGCAGTATAAATTCCATTTGTCCCAAAAAAAGTGTCAAAATTGTCCAACATGGCCGCCGCAATGTCGCAGTCCCACTAAAAATACCATTACTAGTAAAAAATAAATAAGTAAAAAACCCATAAATTAATTCTCATCGTTCGTAAACGCGGCAACTTTTGCCCAAACCAAGCAATATACGCCGATTTAGTTTTTTAACCAAAAATATGAGGAAGAATATACATTGGCAAAAGCCAATGAATACATTTTTTTTTATATTTCTTTTTGGATATGTATTTTAGCAAAAAGTAAGAAATATTGGGTTTTTTTGCAAAATTGTCGCTCTTTGTTTGTTTATAGCGGTGATCAGAAGTGACGCAGAGGTGATCAAATACCGCCAAAAGAATGCTCTGTTTGTGGGGAAAAAAAGGGTGACATTTTCGTTTGTGTACAACATCGCACGACCGCGCAATTGTCAGTTCCGGATCTCAAAAAGTGCTCTGATCCTAAAGTGGGAAATCCTTCCAGGGCTGAAGTGGTTAATTTAACTTTGTTGTTATCACAAGGGGGCTGACAAGCACCCTATGTGATAACATGGGCGCGTGACAGGTTCTCCTGATGCTGAAAGTTCTGAATGAACCCTCTGCATACTGCTATACACGCTTTCTAGCAAAGTAATCCCTCTCGGACCAGTCCCTATTCTACTCTGCAAAATACTTCCTTGCTAATAGCATACTTCAGGGAATACAGTGTGTTAGTGAACAAACCAGAGGAGATGTGCCCAGGGACCTGGCATGTTAGCCAATACCCAACATGGCCGCACCCGTTTGCACAGAAATGCGTGCAAACCTAATGGGAATGAACGGGCGCACAAGCACCATGGTGTATGCTTGTGCACAATGTGGTACCACGAACACGCGGGCAAGTAAGGGTAATCCAAACGTGCGTAAAGACACGTTTGCCCACGCCGGTACAACCCATAACCGATTGTACGGTCCAGGGACCCGTGTAGAGGAGACCAAACAAGTGATTGTGTGACATAAGGGACTTCATACGATAATCGTTCCTTCATAAAACGTCTCATCTTATCCCTGACCAGGCTCTCCCTAATGAAACGATCTTTCGCACATATCGTCATACGTCTCCCAAGTAAGTCTTGAAAGTCGTAGTCCTCTTGGACAGTGCGCGGGTACAATAGTGTATCCCACGAACAGTCGGGGGAACACTATTGTTG
>BLSH010370028.1:0-20265 GCA_018402905.1 Glandirana rugosa | reverse complement strand
GGGGTTCGTTGTCCGTGCGATCGTTCGGGTTCCGTCCGGACCCGGACTTTGTCCCGAAGTTCGGCCGGACCAGCAGAACCCGAACTTCCAGAGGTTCGCTCAACTCTATTGTTGACCTACATTTTTATGTATTATGTTCAAGACAGTAAAAATAGTAAGCTACAGTAAATATGGACCATTGCATATAAATATTTCTAGTTATAGGTGAACTTCCTTGGGTCCATTTTGTTGGTGTGTTTGCAAATTGGTAATTGCAAATTGAAATCAATGGAAGGTGAATTTTGAAAATTAATTCTCTCTATTTTTAAGGATTATAGATTAGGTTTTGTCAAACAAATGGAGCTGAGCACTGCCTCGGGAAAACATACCAATGCAAAAAAAAAAAAAAAAAATACTGTTAAGTAGGAAAAAGGCCCCTTATTTAATGCAATTTTGAGGGCAACATGGTAAAACACCAATTCTTCAAATTACATGCTATAGAGATGCCTTTAAGCTATATCCAGAGTTACAGAACGACACCATATTCTATCATCAAATAATTGGTATGTGTAATATTTTTTATTTTAAATTTACAGTATTTCTTGGCTTACACAAAAGAGCAGCACAGTTATCTGACTAATTTTAACTTTTTTTTTAAAAAGTTTTTTTTGGGTTGTTTTTTGTTGCAACACATGCTTTTATATCTAGCATTAATAACCAGAATTGAGCAGTTGAAGTAGTAGTGTAAGAGAAGCTCAGTTTGTTAGAATAAGAAGGTTATTGCATGCTCATGAGCATTCTCATAATTATGAGCAAAGGCTTATTGCACAACAGGCATTAGCACACTCGCGTAAACGTATTAGCGTGTGCAGAACCCGTACTCGGCTTGCTCCTGATCTGTCTTTGGATTTCTACCTGCCTGCTACGACCTTGGCTTGTGTTTTGACTCTGCTCTTATTTGTGCTAATGTACCTCGCTTCCTTTTTGTTGATGACCTTCTGGCTTGTGTCCTGGCTTCGCTTTTGTCTGCCGATCAAGTATTACCATGTTCCAGTTCCAGGTTTCTGCCTGGTGATCTATGGTCATCTGCTTTCCTGCAAGCACCAGCTGGCACTGCCTGTTATTCTGACCCGCATGCCACTTTGTGTTCTTACACATCCTGTCATCTCTACCAGGGGTATTGGATAAGAAAAGCCCCCTCTCCAGCTCGATCTTCACCAGCTATGTAACAAGTAGACTGAACAGATGTAAAATCTATTGAAAGGTGTATACTTCAATATAATTTAAAGCTATATCTTTCAACTTTATACTAATTGCCAAACCTTTTAAAACATAGCTGGTGAACTTCTTTTAGTGCAGTACCACACAGTATTGTCTACAAAGTTTAATAAAACATCAATACAAAGAGCACAAAAAACACTTAAAAGTCACAACCCCATATTCAAGAAATGAGAGTTGTTATGAGGAAAAATAAAAAGACAAAACCATTTCAGAGACAATAATCAAACATATTGCATAGTAACTGGAAAGTTTGAAAGCAGCTTGAACAGCAGAAATATTACAGGGAGAGACAAGGTTGTTTCTTTAAAAAAAAATGACAGTGGATTATGTAAGAGACAAGAGATGGAAATATTGCAGAGAAACATCATGTACGTTTTTTTTTTTTACAGACATTAAAACTAAGAGAGACAAGGCACGAAAGTGACATTGGATTATGTCAGAGACCCAAAACAAAAATATTACACAGACATGTGTAAACCTTTTTAGTAGGCTGCCTGTCAGGAGTGAGAGATTTTTATCCAGAAACAAAAATTTCATTGGATTATGTCAGAATACACTGCACAATCTTTGAACAGTCGTCATTGAATCAGTTGTAGTAGGACACAAATGAGGAGGACACACCTCATGCAGCTTCCATTTTACAAATCAACATTTAGATATACAGTATATATGACACAGAAAAAAAGTAAAAAATATTGCCCACATTACACAGACAGCATTTCTGCTGTTGTAGTAGGCTGCATTTTAGGGCACCAGCCACAAGACATGTATGCAGCTGTTCAGGTTAAATAGGTTAAATGTCTAAACTATATAAAGGTAGGGATATTGTGCATGCTGCATGGTTATTATTGCTACCATTTTTTAGGTGCCTTAGGCCTCATACAAACGGACGTTTTTACAGACGCGTTTAGGAGCTTTTTTTTACAACTTAAAAATGCCTCTCCATGTTATTCAATGGCCTCATAAACACAGGCATTTTTGAGCTGTAAGTGGCATAGGCGTTTTTAAGCTCCAAAAAAACCCCCAGGACCTGAGGCTCCAGTGCTAGAGCTGTAAAAATGCCAGACGCTGGTAAAAGCTGTTAAACGCAGATTAACGCTGCATGCAGAGCGTTAAGCCTCGTTAGACGTTTCCCTGCCTCTATTCAAAATCCTGTGTACAGTGTTTATTTTTGACACTTTTTTTGGGTGAATGAGTAGGGATACAATGTACCCCATACTCATTCACATAGGGTGGATGGCCGGGATCTAGGGCCCCCTTGTTAAAGGGGGCTTCAAATTCTGATAAGCCCCCTCCCGCAGACCCCGACAACCACCGGCCAGGGTTGTAGGGAAGGGGCCCTTGTCCTCATCAACATGGGGACAAGGTACTTCAGGATGGGGGGCACCCACCCCCCCAAGTTGAGGGCATGTGGCCTGGTATGGCGCTCGCTGGCCCCCCTTTCCTGACCTGCTGGGTTGCATGCTTGGGTAAGGGTCTGGTATGGATCTTGGGGGGCCCCCACACCATTTTCTTTCTGTGGGGGTTCCCCTTAAAACCCATAGGAGGACCAATTTTCCTTTCATTTTGGCGGGGAGTTCCCATTCAAGATCCTCAGCACACAAGTCGCACAAGTTGGATCATCATGATCCGCTTCAGTGAATAGTCCACCTACAGGGGCAATGGATACATAATACCTTGCTCTGCACCGTTCGGAGATCATATTGCCTTAACGCCAACGCAATATAATTACGTTATCTTGCAAACTATCTATCCCGACCATCACTAACGCATATAATGTCGGCCTCATCTCGCAAAAGGAAATAATACCGTCCTCCGAAAAAGCTCACAGAATTTTTCTCCCCACCCATGAGAAATGAGCCCCAAAACGACAACTGTGACCCCGCTTCGGACGGATCCTACACAGATCTCCCTGACGCAGGAGACGCAGATCCACTTGGCTCTCAAGAAGCCCCACAATGCCACCCTCTATCTCCAGCATCCTCAACCAGCAGCAGTCCAGCTAAATCCAGAATGCGCCTGAAGGCTGATCGACAAGATCATGAACTGGCCATCGAACAAAGCCGTACCTTGGCCCACACAGCCCATCATTCCCCAATTGCTGACTTTCCTACAAATGGACAACCAGTCCTTGACACCACACTAAAAGAAATGTTTATGTCCTTCCAATCCTCAATGCACAATGATATCCTGACCATGTTCCACCAATTCTCTACAGAAATGAGGCTCATGGGCAGGAGAGTGCACCACATTGAAAACCAAATGGGTACAATGACGGAAACTGTAAATGATCTAGTGGACGCCCACGAGAACTCCCGCGAAGAACAACAGTGGATGAAAGCCAAGCTAGCAGGCCTTGAGGACAGGTTCCGTCGCAATAATGTGAAGCTGAGGGGCGTTCCCGAAAGTGTTCTTCCTCATGACCTCAATGTGTACGCAAGAAGGCTCATAACCACACTTCTACCTGACCTTACACCAATAAAGTTTACCATAGATCACATACATCGCCTCCCTAAACCCCCTAATCTTCCTGAAGAAGTCCCAAGAGATATACTAATGAGGATTCATTTCTTCCATACTAAAGACCAGCTCCTGGCGAAAGTGAGGAACCTGGGCCAACTCCCAGCACCATATGCTCAAATCCAAATGTACGCAGATCTCTCACAATACACCCGCCAACTGAGACGCCAACTAAGCACGATCACTAAATCCCTCAACAACCATTAAAATACCCTATCAATGGGGCTTTCCCTCAAAACTAATGTTAACCAAAAATGGAATCAAGCATTACATCACCAAGGTTGAGGATGGTATCAAAGCACTTCGCCAATGGGGAATCTTACCAGAAATCCCCAGACAGCCACCACACACCCAAAGAGGCAACAAGTCTATGGCCTCATCTACTGTAAGATGACGCCTTTAGTAACTCAACCTTCTTCCAATGAGGCGTTAACACAGTTCAGCTTAATCGCATTTATACTTTCCGAACCGATGTTCAGCAGTCGCTACAACGTCCACGAACTTTACCTCCCCAAATCTCTGGCAGCTTGTTATTACCTTGAATGCTGCTACACTCTATTGTTTAACCCCCTCTGCATTCCAGTTGATTTACAGTTACTGCATTATGAGAAAGACTGACAACTGTTTTTGTAATTCTCTCCTTATCAACTATCTCTCCCGCCACTATCTAGAGAACTTCTACCTGGACTACCAGACAGTCGATCGTATTCTCCAAGATCCTGCCGTCCAGAACCGGGAAACTTCCTCTCACCTACTTCCTAACCCCATCTCCATCAGCCAAAAAGACCTACTACCGTGAGTAACTACAGCACACACTTTTTACACCTCTTCACTCGCCCACGCAATGCCGAAAATCATATCTTTAAACTCCAAAGGGTTGAACCACCCTGTCAAAAGAGCATCACTGTGGCACACAGCCATCGACTCCCATAGTGAAATCCTGTGCGTACAGGAAACGCACTTCAAGACCGGTGAAGAACCAAAATTCACCAATAGACACTTTCCACACATCTACAAAGCATCCGGTCCCTGCAAGAAAAATGGTGTCCTTATAGCTATAAAGGACACAGTTTCAGTAACCTTACATGACTCCTTGGTGGACCCAGAAGGCAGATACCTGGCTATAGTCTGCACCTTAAACAATTCCAAATACACTACTGTGAACATTTACAATAGACAAATCAGATTCATGAACAAACTCATGAAAAAAATCAACAACCTTCGGTCAGGTCACCTCATTATGTGTGGCGACTTCAATATGATCCCAGACAACCAAATCGACACTTCTTCAAACGCAATTAGACTTCCCTCCCCAATGGGAACCTTCATCAGGAACAACAACTTATTTGACGCATGGAGATGCCACCATACCACTGAACGTGACTACACTTTTTTCTCTCACCCACACAATACCTATTCGAGAATTGATTACTTTTTGGTAGACAAATGGACACTACCCTATGTATCAGAAACCTCCATCTCCACTATTACCTGGTCTGATCATGCACCCATTACTATGAGCATTGAGACCGCTATATCGCATCCTCCAACAAGGGTATGGAGAGCCAACGCGCACATCTTACAGTCCCCCACACATTCAAAAATTCTACGAGAAAAACTGGAAGAATATTTCAAAATGAATTCAGGATCAGTAGAGGACCACACCACCCTATGGAGCACTCACAAGGCATTCATTAGGGGGATCATCATTCAGATGGCAGCCAGAGAGAGGAGGAGATCACAGCATCTAGACACCATTATATCCTCTATCAGGGAATTAGAAAACCAAAATCAATTAAGCCCCAGTACAGCCCTAAAAGATCAATTAGTCCACCTTCGGCAAGAATTGAGAACAGCCCTACTCCAAAATTTCAAAAAGGCCCAAAATAAATTTAGAGCTTCTCACTACTCTACCGGTAATAGAGCAGGGAAAGCTATGGCTCTTAGATTAAAAGGTCACTACAACAAAACAAAAATCCCTCATCTATACCACCCTTCTACTAAAGAAAAAATTCTCGACCCACAGAAAATAGCTGACGCCTTTAGAAGTTACTATAGTTCATTATATAACCTAAAAGACGACTCTTCAACTTTCCAGCCAACTTCAGCAGAAATAGATTCCTTCCTACAAAGCGTCAACTTACCAAAAATCCATCATGAACAACTAATTAAACTAAATGAAACTTTTACTCCCCATGAAATAATCAATACAATATCCGTATTACCTTCCAACAAATCACCAGGCCCTGACAGCCTTACAGCCGAATATTATAAACAATTCAAAACCACCCTAGCTCCTTTTTAGCACTAGTGTGTAATGTTGCTGCCTCCTCCTCCTCTCTCCCTCCAGAAATGCTTAAGGCTCTTATTATAACACTGCCGAAGCCAGGGAAGGAACCAACATCACCGCAAAACCTTAGACCCATATCCCTTCTCAACATTGACACAAAGATTTATGGAAAGCTAATAGCTGCCAGACTAGTTTACCTGATGCCCCTACTTATTCACCAAGACCAATCAGGATTTACCAAAGGAAGGCAGACGTATGATGCCACCCGTAGAATGATCAACATCATTCATTATGCTGAAATGACCAGAACGCCTTCTCTGCTTCTATCCCTAGATGCAGAGAAGGCATTCGACAGGGTCCATTGGGACTATCTTAGAGCAGCCTAAACAAATTCGGCCTACAGGGCCGTATTTTCTCAGCAATTATGGCCTTGTATTCTTCACCCTCTGCTCAAGTTTACACTTCAGAAATGCTCTCCAAACCATTTAGCATCAGCAATGGAACTAGACAAGGCTGCCCTTTATCCCCGCTCATTTTTAATCTGGTAATGGAGCCCCTAGCTGAACACATCAGGTCAAACAATGAAGTTACGGGTTTCCGTATTGGCACCAAACATCATAAAGTGAACCTATTTGCAGACAACGTAATTTTAATGCTGATTAATCCTCACTCTTCCCTGGCTTCGATGCAATCTGTCCTTCAACATTTTAATAATGTATCATACTATAAAGTGAACGAGACCAAGTCCTCCATTCTAGATCTGGGCATGGATGGGATAACTAGCAACTTAATACGCAACATATACCCTTATACATGGGCAGACACAGGTATCACATATCTAGGCATCACACTCACCAAATCAACAAAATCCCTATTTAACCACAATTACTCTACAGCCAAGACTATGCTTACATGAGAAACCACTAAACTGTCCAAATACAAATTCTCCTGGTCCGGCCGCCTAGCCGCCTTCAAAATGATAATCCTACCCAGACTGCTATACTTATTTCGCACACAACCCTTACCACTTACAGTGTCCTACATTAAATCTCTCCAATCCATCCTCCACCAATATGTATGGCAGGGGAAAAACCCAAATGTAACCATCGACGGCTAATAAAACACAGACTTGCAGGGAGTACTGGATATATCGACATTCGAGACTACCTGGCCTCCATTCTCTCACAATTGAGAGAATGGATGACACTGAGACCGAACACATTATGTGGAGACATCGAATATGAAATGACACCTAGTCCTAACCTTAGAGATTGGCTCTTTAGCACAACAGTTAAACCACCTCTCGCCAAACTTAACTCACCCACTGTCCAGGCGACTATTAAAGCATGGAATATTGTGCATCATTCCAAATGGGTAAACATACCAACAAAACCAGTTCCAATATCTATTCATGTACTGCAATTACCATCCCCTGACTTATCCATTATGGTTTGGCTGACTAGCCCAAACCACCAAAGACCTCAGACCGCTGATTCTTCACCAAACATTTCAACAAATCCAAACTGTGACCGATGCTCCTAACAAGGATTTTTACACATTCCACAGAATACAACACTGCCTAGCATCTTACCCTTCCTTGGAAAGCTATATACCCATAGATATATGGAATTACCTCTTCTCCAATCACACCAAACACAAAGGGACCTCGGTAATCTATATTGCCCTTCAAGAGAAAACATTCTTCGAGAAATCTAAACCCTTTAGGGAATGGGAATCATACCTACAAATGGTGTTTACAGACACCCAATGGCAGTCAGCGCTTAGATCCATCTATAAAACCACATGCTGCACTGCACTTTGGGAAGTTACCCAAAAATGAGTCATGAGATGGTACCTAACCCCACAAAGACTAAATTCTATGTTCCCAACTGTCCCTTCCACCTGCTGGAGAGGCTGTGGCCTCATGGGCACTCTACCTCATATCTTCTGGGCCTGCCCAGTGCTGTCCAATATGTGGACAGAAGTGTCTATCCTGATTAACAAAATCACAAAAGATAACGTTTCACTAACGCCACACCTAGCCATCCTCAACTTAACCATTGACCTAGTTCCACCCCAATACAGACCATTAACCACCCATATCCTTTTGGCATGCAGACTTCTAATAGCTCGGAACTGGAAATCTAACAATATACCAACGATCGCTGAAGTGATCTCAACGGTTCAAACCCACTGCACTTATGAAAACCATAATGGCTTATGGTAATCCTATGCAACAAAAACTCAACACTCTATGGGACCCCTGGAAATTGTGGTACAATAGACATATTTTTACACCATGATAGCCTACACTTTAGACTCCTATGACAATACAGATGGGGCGATCCCTCTTCACCCCTTTCTCCCTCCTCGCACCCCCCCCATAACATACTTGCACCCTTACTTCCTTCACTTCCTTCTCCTAATGCAGAATGGAAAAACCCCCTATTCTATACTTTTAGTATCTGTTGAAGAACAGTTACTTACTTGAAACTACAGTACCTACTGTTCTCAAGTTAGATTATTAATATATACAAACAACAAAGAATTCCAAGCTCAACTTACCGACCAGTCTGTCACCAAACAAATTCACCTGTCTAACAGTAGCGTTTAAAAGGCAGGGGATTGGTTACACACATTTGCAAGTGCATGCGTAAGCTGCAGGCCCCGTCAAGGCTCCCTGTATACTGCAGACCTAACTCTCTATATGAGGCTTCACAATGGAAGCACATGCAATTTAATGGATAGATGGAGGACAGGTGACTGGAGGAGCCCATCCCTCCTTAAAGGTACAGGACCAGACACCCAGCCGTGGCCTAATGGCTGGTGTGCATCTGGTGTGCGCCCAAAGTTAGGAATTCTTTGTTGTTTGTTTGTAGATGCCCCTCCATAGCTCCTTGCTGTAGTGGCCAGTTATAGGTGGTGGACAGTGACCTTGTTTTGTATTAGATTATTAATATATGTATTAATAAACTTTGTGTCTCTAACACTTTTCAATCTAATTGTATTCCTTCCGAGCCGGGGAATGCCCAGAGGCTCTGTTCTGTAATTCCTTTACAAAAACCCAATAAACAAAAATTTAAAAAAAAAAAAGGGTAATAGTTCATGTCAATCCAGAAAGTGCTTGGTGCTTCACTTAAAAAATCCAAAGAAAAGGTTCTTGGTGCTTCACTTATACGTAAACATGTGCTTCAGTGATGAGAACCACTCCAAACGTGCTCTGTGCCACTCGCCCCCTCTCCTCTCCTACTCACCAGAAACAGGTGACCCACAGCTTTTCAGTCTGGGGTCTAATGGGCTTTTTCTGGTGTTAGTAGATGTGTAGCAGGGTGATCTTGCCTTTAAGAGCAGGGTTCCCTTCAGGATCATTAGAACCAGTTTCCTCAGAATTGAAATAGGGCAGACATAGTGTGATATTGTATAATACTATTTATTGCACAAAAAAGAGTAAAACTTACAAGAAATCCAAATAAAATGAACGGTCTGTCAGTACTCAAAAACCAGCGCTGTACTTCCTCATAGATCGCCGTCATGCATTCCACAGGCACTGTGAATACGTCACATGCTCACCACGGACCGGAAATACGTCAACGTGGGGCGTCATCAAGGACATCATTTCTGGTCTGCGAGGCCGTTGTTTATATTCAAGACATCAGCCAATCAGATGTGCGTTTGTGGGCCTGTATGTAAATTACAGGTGTAATAGGCTCCACACATGCCATAACCTTTCCCCTGAAGGCGATAGGACAGGACAAATGTATTGGAGGAAAAGGATCACATGACCAACGTAGTGCTTTCCTGTGGGTGTAGTGGCTTCACGTATATCTAATAAACGCCACTTCCTCCACCCAACAAAGCGGAGATGCCTGGCCATAACCTCCACCAATTAGACGCAATACAACATGAAACGTGTAGCGAAAAAAAAGTCACATGACCGGCGCAATACTTCTCTAAGGGTTTCCCCTATGGGGGAATGCCGAGTCATAACTTTGTAATTAAAAAATATTATTAAACGAAAAATAAAGAAGGACAAAGCTGCGTTGATACTGGAACAGATGCTATCATACAAATATAATTATATATAAAAACATTTAAAATAGAAATAGAAAGGCACAAGCCAAAGAAGAGCGCCCTGTTAACATCAAATCAAAATATAAAATTATAATTAAAATTGGAGAGAAAGAGACCATTAAGTATGTATCAAAATAGGACGAGATATAAAATTAAGTATATATATGTTATGATGTCTCAAAAGGAAAAAATTAAATAAGATGAAAAAAATAAAAAATGACATATAAAGAAATGACAAAAAAACTTGTAAATGTAGGACACTTAAAATATGTAGAACACATAAAAAATGTATGTGAATGGGAGTCATATTAGAAAATAACACTAAGTGGACCTAAATAAGAACCCAGTTCTATAAAAGTATCCAATTCTATAAAAATAGATCCCACTGTACAATCACCCCAAAGGGTGACGATGGGACCATAATGGGAGGGAGCCAGGGACTATGATGCGTATGCTCTCCCTGGACAAGAGGAAAGGCCAGAGTGATGAGGGGGCCCGTATTGTCTATTCATGAGGCTAGGGTCTTACCAATTTGATATGAAACAGTTGATATCTAGCTCTATGTTGAGCCCCTGTGGATACATATTTCCTAATCGGTAGATCCAATAAGTTTCATTCTGGGAGACTGCTTGCTTCAAGTTGGTGCCTCTCCAGTGGGCTTCCATCTTGTTTATCCCACAAAAATAAAGCAATGAGGGGTTCCTATCGTGGACCAGTCGAAAGTGATTAGATAGGCTGTGATCTCTGTAGCCCTTTCTAATATTGTTGAGATGCTCACGCAATCTCACACTGGGTTTCCTTGTGGTTCTCCCCACATATTGAAGCCCACATGGGCATGTTAGGAGATAGGTAACATGTGTGCTAGCACATATGATAAACTTGTCTCGAAAGCTAATCTCGAAAGAGTCCCCATTCACATTTGAGGAAAAGTGGGTTGTTTTCCTCTTTCTGAAACGGGAGGTTTTACATATGGCACACCTACCACAACTAAAAAAACCCACTTGGTCCAAGAAAGTGCAAGTTTCCTGGGAGGGCTCACTACATTGTGTGCCAGTCTGGAGCGTAATGTGGGAGGTTTCTTATAAATGAACTGTGGTTTATGTGGCAGAACTTTTTTCAATTCTTCATCTTTTAGTAATATATGCCAATGTTTTTTTACAATGGCTTCAAACTGTTTGTACTGCCTATTATATCTGGTAATAAAAGCCAAACCATATTCTTTTTCTTTGTTGTTTTCTTTCTTCTTAAATAAATACCTTCTATTCATATTCAGTACTTTTGTTTTTGTTTTTGTAAGGTCTTTTAGCTCATATCCTTTTTCCTCAAATCTTTCAATCAACACTTCCACTTGTTTGTCGTAATCCTTCACGTCCTGACAATGTATCCTGATCCTCAACATCTGGCTCTTTGGAATGACGTTCAACCAGTTTGGGTGGTGGCAACTTCCCTTAGGGATATATCTGTTCCGATCCACTTCCTTTAAAGTATGTTTTGGTCACCAGTTGATTCCCTTTCTTAAACAAAACTAAGTCAAGAAAGTTGATCTCATTCTTGCTGTAGGTTGCGGAAAATTAGATCCCATAGGGATTGTTTCCAATATCCCGCAGGTACTCTTCTAGCGTTTCCTGTGATCCTGCCCAAGTAATAAAGATATTATCAATATACCTTTTGTAGGCCTTAAGTGCGGGTAGGTGTCTCCCAAAAATTGCATCTTGTTCACATCGACTCATAAACAGATTAGCGACTGAGGGAGCATACTTTGCTCCCATAGCTTCCCCGCATTTCTGTCTCTAATATTTCTTCTCATGCCAGAAAAAATTGTTATTCATGGCCAGCTCTAGGAGTTGTACCAAAAAGGTTATCTGTTTTTGTTTAAATTCTGTGTTTTTCAATGCTCATTCTACTGCTTCAAGGGTGTGTGCTTGCTGTATGTTCGTATAGAGCGAATTCACATCTATACTTGCTAGAATGCAGTCTTCATCTACTGTGTATTGCTCCAGCAGCATCATCAGATCTTTGCTATCCTTCAAATGAGCGGGGTATAGCTGGGTTAGCAGCTGTAAAAAATAATCTATATATTCACCTGCTCTAGAGAATAATAAACCAATCCCACTCACTGTGGGCCTATCTGGTGGTCTTATTGGATCCTTATGTAATTTAGGTAGTTTGGTAGATAACTGGGACAACAGGAGCATCTGGTATCAAATATCTCATCATTCTTCAGATGTTGTTGTATCCTCCACTAGCCTATTTAGTTCATTGATATAATCGGATTTGTTGAGGATCACCAGGCCTCCTCCTTTATCCGCTGGCCTGATCACAATCTGTTTCCATTTTTCCAGTTCTTCCAGTCCTTTTTCCATATCCTTTTTTCTCCTCGTGGGTTTAATTCTTAGTTCCTCAAGATGTTGTGTAATTAGTGTTTTAAAGACCTCACAAAAATGGTTGTTGGATGGCTTTGGGTTAAATATTGATTTGTTTTTAAGTACAGTATGTTTGTATTCACTGGCTTCTTGTTCTATCACACGTCCCGTCCTTTTTCCATAAAGTTTTTCAATATTCATTTTCTTCATGAATTTCTGAATGTCAAGAAAGACTTCAAATTTTTTTAGGTTTCTCTCTGGGGCGTACTTTAAACCAAGTTCCAATACTTTTAATTCATCTTCAGAAAAGATGGCACTACTCAAGTTGAAGATCGCTTTTAGTTTTCCCTCTTTTTCTTTTTTGTTCTCTTGCCCTCTCTACATCCTTTTGTTCTTCCCTTCTTCCCTCCATTTGTCTTGGGGGCCCGTTCGTTGGATACCATGGCCTCCCTTCTCCTCTCGGGGGTCCATCCACTGGATACCATGGCCTTGCACCTTCGTCTCTTCTTTCTGTCCCCTGATAGTTCTGTCCTCTCCCTCTGACAGCTCCATTGCCACTTTCCCTCCAAGGGGGTCTCCCATAATTCCTCATTGGAAAATCCCTCGGAAGCTCCTCCCCTGCTGATTTCTCGGTGAATAGTCCCTGTAATACCCAGATGACTCCGGGGGGTCTTCATACCTGTTCCATGAATTCCTCTGGATTCATAGGGCCTATGGGGTGTATGAGGGGGCTTTTCTATATGAGTCATGTCTGTTGACCCTAGGTGTTATGTATTGAGGGGTATTGCATTGGGGTCTATCCTCCTGTTTTAAATATTCTGGTTGGTAACCGGATTTCACTCTTCCTTTCCCCTCCATATGTTCATTTTTCCTCATGGGGGGTTCTCAAGTAGTTGGTCTCTCTCTCCTCTGTTGAGGCTCTTGAAATTGTTTCCTGTGTTTCTGTTTTTCCTGCCATTTATAAACATTCTTTTTCTTATAACCATTTGTATCTCTGATGTACTTCTTCATTTTCTTTTTTGTACTTCTTTGTCTAATTTGCCTATGAACTCCTCCAGGTGCTTCATTTTGTCTTTATATTCCTTTGTGTCCTCAAATGGGTTAAGTTTGTTCTTCAGATTGTTGATATTATTTTCTAAAATACTGAGTTTTCTTTCTCTTATTGAAATCAATAGTTCTAATAACTTTTTTCTAGGCCATTAAAGAAACAGAACCATTCCTTCTCTAGTTCCTCCCCTGTCATTCCATCATTGGGCGCTATGTCCCATCTTAGCCTCCTGGGGGTGATGCTATCTTTAATGTACTTATGCAATGTAAAGACATCCCACCATGTTCTAATCTGCTTATCAAGCACGTCTTTCAATTGTTTGAAATTTTGGTTTAAATCTGTAATCTCATTAGTTTGGGAAAAAAAATTCATCCATATTAACATTTTTATTTCTAATAAATGAAAATACCTCCATGTGTGGAGCCTATTACACCTGTCATTTACATACACGCCCACACCCGCACATCTGATTGGCTGACATCTTGAATATAAACCACGGCTTCGCAGACCGGAAATGATGTCCTTGATGATGCCCTGTGGGTGGGGCGAAACGCGTTGATGCATTTCTGGTCCGTGGTGAGTGTGTGACGTATTTCCGGTGCCTGTGGAACGCATGACAACGATCTATGAGGAAGTACGGCGCTGGTTTTTGAGTACTGATAGACCGCTCATTTTATTTGGATTTCTTGTAAGTTTTACTCTCTTTTTCCCAATATATAGTATTATACAATATCACACTATGTCTGCCCTATTTCACTTCCAAGGAAACTGGTTCTAATGATCCTGAAGGGAACCCTGCTCTTAAAGGCAAGATCACCCTGCTACACATCTACTAACACCAGAAAAAGCTCATTAGACCCCAGACTGAAAAGCTGTGGGTCACCTGTTTCTGGTGAGTAGGAGAGGAGAGGGGGAGAGTGGCACAGAGCATGTTTGGAGTGGTTCTCATAACTGAAGCACATGTTTACGTATAAGTGAAGCACCAAGTACCTTTTCTTTGGATTTTTTAAGTGAAGCACCAAGCACTTTCTGGATTGACATGAACTATTACCCTTTTTGATATTTATGTCTGATTTAACACTGTGAAGCACAATTTTTCTTTGTTAGATGAGCACCTCAGCACTTAATTGAATTGAAAAAAAATGAATGTATTAGATAATCCAATTTTTATTTAAATTATTTAAATTTTTTGTATGAACATTTGAGTTTTGCACTAGCACGTTGGTGCATTTACTTATTATTTCTTGGCCTGATGCACTTTATGGTATATTATTTTAGGTTTTATTATTTACAATAGATTGTAAGGGGGCTGCCAGCGCTGTGTTTTTCTAATTTTTAATTTTTCTTCATTAATTTAGGCCAAATTTATACTGCTACATTTCCTTGGTAAAAAAGGCATGGTGAGTTTTCATTGGAAAATGAAGAAATTATTTTTTTTTTCACAAAATTGTCATATTAATAAGTTATTTCTCACACACGGCATAGGCATACTTGCAACTACACCCCAAAACAGAATCTGCTACTCCTCCAGAGTATGGCGATACCATATGTGTGAGATTTTTTCACAGCTACTTAGAGAGGCCCAACATCCAACTAAACCCTTCAGATGTTCTAGGGGCATAAATTACACATCTAATTTCCTAACTACCTATCATATACTTTAAGGAGCACCCTGACAGTAGAACCAACCACAAAATGGAAACCAAACACCCCAAGGTATATTCTATGAGGAATAATGAGTCTTTTGAACATGTCATTTTTTTCCAAAAGTTTTTGGAAATTGTGGAAAAAAATTAAAATGTATTTTGTTTCTACACAAAATTACCAATTTTTAAGATATTTCTAACACACACCATGTACATACCAAGAAATATATCCCAAAATACATTCTGCTACTTGTCCTGAGCATGGCAATACTACATTTGTTAAGACTTTTCCACAGCCTGGCCACATACAGAGGCCCAACATCCAAGTAGCACTTTCAGGCACACCACACACCATGTACATACCAAGAAATATATCCCAAAATACATTCTGCTACTTGTCCTGAGTATGGCAATACTACATTTGTTAAGCCTTTTCCACTGCCTGGCCACATACAGAGGCCCAACATCCAAGTAGCACTTTCAGGCGTTCTAGGGGCATAAATTACACATCTAATGTCTAATGACAACCTCTCACATTTTTAAAGGCCCTTGAGCACCAGGACCGCAAAAAAAACTCCCACAAAAGGACTCCATGTTGACAACCAAACGCTCAAACGTATTTTTTATGAGGCATAGTGAGTCCTTTGAACATGTTTTTCCACAAGGAAAATGTGGAAAGAAAACAAAAATGTATTTGTTTTACACAAACTTTATCAATTTAAAAGGTATTTTTAACACATAGCATGTGCATACCAAGAATTACACCCCAAAATACGTTTTGCTGCTTCTCCTGAGCATGGAAATACCACATGTGTGCACATTTTCAACAGCCTAGCCACATAGAAGGCCCAACATCCAAGAAGCAACAAAAGGTGTTCTAGGGACATACATTCTAGAGGTCTTCAGCATGGGCAGCAGGCAGAGATGTTCTCAGCACAGCCAAAACATTGGTCCAGTCAGCAGGCAGAGATATGATCAGCAACAGCCAAATTATTGGTCCTGGCAGTATTCAGGAACAAAGTCCATAGTCAGTTCAGTAGCAGGCAGAGGTGTAGTCAGTTCAGACAGCAGGCAGAAGCATGATCAATTTACAAGCCAGAGTAAGTTGACAGCAGGCAGAAATATCAGGCTTAGGGCCTCGGTCAGGTAAGACCAGGGCACAGGGGTAGAGGCTTCTACCTACCCAACCTCCAGTCTCCAGACCCTAATCCGGGAATTACAAAACTCTGAGAAAAACAAAAACTTAGTTTTCTCCACTCTGAAAAACTATTCTGAAGCCCCCATAACCTATGCAGTGGCCTGGTTGGGAAGGACACTGGGAACAATAATAGCTGGTCTCTCATCTAACTCCCCCTATGGAGCAAGCTTAACATTTTTTTTCCGTCTTTGGCCTGTTTCTCTGGGAGGGACTTTATCAGGAAAATCGTGTTTGTGGAGTCTGCTTACTGCATCTGAGAGAATGCTTTTTGGTTGCCCATCTGGGTACACAAGGGCAGTGACAATGTCCTCCTGATAGCTAAGAAAGCATACAGGTCTCTCGGTGGATTTTGCGAAAGATCACATATTGTATTCATTATACAGTTTCTCACAAAAGTGAGTACACCCCTCACATTTTTGTAAATATTTTATTATATCTTTTTATGTGACAACACTGAAGGAATGACACTTTGCTACAATGTAAAGTAGTGAGTGTACAGCAGTGTAAATTTGCTGTCCCTTCAAAATAACTCAACACACAGCCATTAATGTCTAAACCGCTGACAACAAAAGTCAGTACACCCCTAAGTGAAAATGTCCAAATTGGGCCCAATTAGCCCTTTTCCCTTTTTTTCCCCTTTTTAGCCCGTCATGTGACTCGTTAATGTTACAAGGTCTCAGGTGTGAATGGGGAGCAGGTGTGTTAAATTTGGTGTTATCGCTCTCACTCTCTCATACTGGTCACTGGAAGTTCAACATGGCACCTCATGGCTAAGAACTCTCTGAGGATCTGAAAAAAAGATTTGTTGCGCTACAGAAATATGGCCTAGGCTATAAGAAGATTGCCAAGACCCTGAAACTGAGCTGCAGCACAGTGGCAAGACCATACAGTGTTTAACAGGACAGGTTCCCCTCAGAACAGGCCTCACCATGGTCGACCAAAGAAGTTCAGTGCACATGCTCAGCTTCATATCCAGAGGTTATCTTTGGGAAATAGACATATGAGTACTGCCAGCATTGTTGAAGCAAGTCTAAGGGGTGGGGGGGGTCAGCCTGTCATTGCTTAGCCCATATGCCACACACTGCAACAATTTGGTCTGCATGGCTGTTGTCCCAGAAGGAAGCCTCTTCTAAAGATGATGCACAAGAAAGCCCACAAACAGTTTGCTGAAAACAAGCAGACTAAGGACATGGATTACATGTCCTGTGGTCTGATGAGACCAAGATAAACGTATTTGGTTAAGATGGTGTCAAGCATGTGTGGCGGCAACCAGGTGAGGAGTACAAAGACAAGTGTGTCTTGCCTACAGTAAAGCATGGTGGTGGGAGTGTCTTGTTCTGGGGCTGCATGAGTGCTTGGAACTGCCTATTAGGCTTCTGCTTTCAGCATACGTTCCACACACGTGCGGCGAGAAGGCGGAAGTATTTGGGATACACAGAGCCAATATGACAGCACAGCGGTCCCTTCTTTCACTGTCTGTGGATGTACAGGTTGATGACACACACACCGTAGAGATGGCTGGTAGGACGGGTGGGCAGACAGGCGGGTGCGACCCCCCCCCCGTATTTGTATTCCCCCACTCCTGCTTTTCCTCTCCTATAGACATAGGCAGCTGCCCAGGCATAACAGCCATGGCTTGCACATATATATAGGGGGGCCAATAAAGTCACAAAGACAAACAGCTATCTATGTGCTTTGGGTTGTGACTGTGCATAACTATGGTATATATGGCTGGCCACCATACCCTCTATGACTTGGCATGATCATGATTGTAATACCATGCATTTTTTGGGGGTTGGAGTGGTACACATGGTGTATGAAAATGAGGTTCACATTGTGGTGCGCACCCTAATGTAGGCAGGGCTCAGACTCACTTCCCTCCCTATTTAGGTCATTTGGTAGTATATATTCTTGTGGTCCTGAGATGGCTCATTTGGCTCTGAGGAAGGGGTTTGCACCACGAAATGTGTCAGCCAGAAGTGTGAATCACCATTCCAGCGGCAGTTGCTATCAAGGATGTGCCATGTTTTATGCTTTATACGGTAATGCCTGACTTATTAAAGGGACACTCTACCTAATGATCCATTTGTGTGTGTACAAAAAATTAAAAATGCAAACCAATATATATAAAGCAAAAAATAAAAAATACATAGCAAAAAAAATATGAAAAATAAATAAAAATATGTGTAAAATATGAATGTTAAAATATAAAAATGTGCATAAAAATATATAAAGAAAAGTCCCCCAGATAAGCATATCCCATTCCCTACCCTATCGGACTCCCATGATCTCCCACCATCTGAACTTTTCCGGTACTTACAGCGGAAGCACTTTTTTGCCCCTTTTCTTCGCACTACCCCCTCCGTACCTCAAAAAACGCTCTTTGAACATGCCTGGGATCAAGATCCCCACATGCGCTGCTTGATTTCCCAACTATACCACTTACTTCTAGACCCCCCAATGCACTCTTCCCTCCCATATGTCAAAAGCTGGGAGGCAGACTTAGGCATTCAACTAGAAGAGAGGGAATGGAAAGAGATCTGGTTGGCCACTAAGTCAGCCTCACAGAATGTGGTAGCTTCTGAAGCAAACTATAAAGTCCTCTTTCGCTGGTACTTAGTACCTGCTCGAATTGTGAAATACAGCGTAATCTACCCTCCAGATTGCTTTTGCGGTTGCCCAGACAGAGGCATACATCTGCACATATGGTGGGAATGTCCATTGGTCAAAGCATTTTGGAGAGATGCATTCATGATCATTTCCACCCTCTTAGGTCGTTCCCTGCAACCCTCACCCACTACAGCTCTGCTCAATTCTAAACCCCCTGATATCACTCACAATCAATTTAAACTCCTGCTACAGGTAACACGGTGGCAAAACAAGCTATAGCAAAAGCCTGGAAATCCCCTTCACTCTCACTCCTGGAAACCAAGCATAGGATCACAAAAGCAATGATACATGCCAAAATTGAAGCCACTATTCTTAATTGCATCCCCAAATTTGAACGACAATGGCAGCCTTGGATTCGTCATTTTCTCCCCTCAGATCTAGATGTTAGCCTCCTCCTCCCTTGAGAGCCCTATTATTTTGTGTTACTAAACCCACCACCCTGTCACACCTTTGACTAGTCTCCTTCCGACAACCCACCTTTTCCTTTCCCTTTCCACTTTCTGTTCTCTCTCCTCTTTTCCTTTTTTTCTGTTCTCTGTCTCCCTCCTTTCCTTTTATCTGTTGTACAGTTTGTCTGCACCCTCAGGATTGCTCCACCACTGCTAAGATGCCATGGATCATCCTCTATGTTCTGCTATACTGATATTGACTAGGTACAATGGATGCCCCTAATCAGCATCTAGCTGCACCCTGCATATTCTCTTGATTGCTTTTTCCTCAATGCCATATGGCCCTTAAGTTATAACTCTTCTTGGAAACCACTCTTGACTGTGACAGTGTCTCCAATTTTTTTTTTCTTTTTTTATGATGGAAGATTGCAACCCTGTTTGTTCTTTTATTAATATCTGACTGTACTTGTGCTGGGCCATTCGGCCACTGTTTCTGTTATCTTTTTTCCTTTTCAATAAACAGTTTGAACACAAGAAAAGTTCCTAAGGGAGAACTCTACAGGTTTTTAAATGAGGAAAGCTGGATTAATACAAGGTAAAAATATATAATGAGGGAAGCTGGATTCTGGCAACAGTAAGTCTCCCACAGTGAACCTCTATTGCACAAAACTTTGGCACTAAAGGGGAACTCTTCCATCAATATACAGGGAGTGCAGAATTATTAGGCAAGTTGTATTTTTGAGGAATAATTTTATTATTGAACAACAACCATGTTCTCAATGATTCCAAAAACTCAATATCAAAGCTGAA
>BLSH010370006.1:2188506-2212636 GCA_018402905.1 Glandirana rugosa | reverse complement strand
TATTTTGGGGTGTAATTTCACATATACCCATGGCATGTTCAAGTAACTTATCATTTAGTGAGAACTTTGTGGAAAAAAATAAAATAAAATAAAAAATGTAATTTCCCCAAAACTTGTGGCAAAATATAAAATATTCCATGGACTCAACATGCCTCTCAGCAGATAGCTTGGGGTGTCTACTTTCCAAAATGGGGTCATTTGGGGAGGGGGGTTGTGCTATCTGGGCATTTCATGGCCTCCAAAACTGAGACAGGTAGTGTGGGGTGAAGGCATACATTTTTGCCCTTAGAAATCCTGAAGTTGGTGATTGGTTTTTGGGGTCCCGTACGCCGATAGGCTCCCAATAAGTCTCACACATGGGGTGTCCCCGTACTCAGGAGAAGCAGCAGAATGTATTTTGGGGTGTAATACCACATATACCCATGGAATATGTGAGCAATATATCATTTCAGTAACAACTTTGTGTAATTTTTTTTTTTTTTGGTCATCTTTCAATCACTTATGACAAAAAAATAAAATAGTCAATGGGCTCAACATGCCTCTCAGCAAATTCCTTGGGGTGTCTACTTTCCAAAATGGGGTCATTTGGGGGGGGGGGGGGGGTTATACTGCCCCTCCATTTTAGCACCTCAAGAAATGAGATAGGCAGTCATAAAATAAAAGCTGCAGAAATTCCAGAAAATGTACCCTAGTTTGTAGACGCTATAACTTTTGCGCAAAGCAATAAATATACGCGATTTGGCTTTTTTTTTACCCGAGACATGTGGCTGAATGCATTTTGGCAAAAATTTATGACTAAAATTTAGTTTATTGTATTTTTGTAATAACAAAGTTGAAAATATCATTTTTTTTTCACAATTTCCGTTACTTTTTTGTTTATATCGCAAAAATTAAAAAGCGCAGTGGTGAACAAATACCACCAAAAGAAAGCTCTATTTGTGGGAAAAAAAGGACGCAAATTTCATTTGGGTACTGCATTGCATGACCGCGCAATTACCATTTGAAGCGCCAAATTGAAAAAAGTGCTCCGGTCCTAAAGCTGGAAATCCTTCCGGGGCTGAAGTGGTTAAGGTATAAGTTAACTTTTTTCACAGAAAATAACCTCTGTGGCACTGACCTCCATGGGTGATTATCTGTCATCGCCTAGGCAGGAGATGCAGTGGTTCGGGGATCTGAAAGCACCGCCCTTCTTGTCAGTTTTTAGGGCTTCCAGGACTGATTAGCGTGATTCTAATTGGTCACGTGCTGGCACATGGCCACTTTGACCAATCAGAATCACTAGGTAGAAAAGTAGATCTTGGGCATAAGACTACCTTGTAGGAATGGCTCTATACAAGACAGACACAAACCCAGATACATATGACAGACACGATAACAACCAAGTAGGCCATTTTACAGAAAAGATTTTCCCTGATGGGTTCAAAGGGTGGTTTTTGCAACACAGAGAGAACCAGATTAAAATCCCAAGGAAGCACAGTGTGCTTTAAGAGAGGCCTGACCCGAGAAACGCCTTGAATTAAAGTTTAAAAAGCATAGCAAGGCCAGATGTTTTTGAAAAAGAATGGGCAAAGCCAATGGAAAGGCCAGAATGCAAGTGCCTGTGCTCACACCAGGCAAAGAAAGATTTCCAGGTATGATGGCAGATCTTCCTAGAAGAGGCTTTTCAAGCTTTCAGCAAAATAGGAACAGACCCAGAGACCACTCTCTTTTAGAAGCTGGGATTCAGCAGTGATGCCATTATAGCCAATGACTGAGAAGCAGAATGGAATAGAGAACCTTAGCCAGCAGGTCTGGCCTGTTGGGAAGAGGCCAGGGGTCATCTCCTAGTAGTTGGAGTATGCCTGTGTATCAGGGCTAGTTTGGTGCAATGACCATTACCTGTTTTCTATTGCTATTTTGTGGAGCAGATGAGGTAGAATTCACATTGGAGGGAAAGCATAGCCTGAACTGAGACCATGGGATTATTAAGGCATAGAATGCCAATGCCAGAGGATCCTTTCTCCTGTCTACAAACAGGGGTAAGCTTGCTGCTGAATCTGGAGGCCAAGTTATCCATGTTCAGGGTTTCCCATCTCCTACATATCAGGGTGAAAATGTCAGAAAAAAGGATCCGTTCCCCTTGGTCTACTGCTGGGATGTGGCCATCAGAGATCGCTAGACAGGAGATGATTTAGCTTTCTTCCTTCAAAAGGCTGCAATACCCCTGGTGTTCCCTTGGTGGTTAATGTAGGACACAGACATGGTGTTGTCTTATTGCACCCTTATTAAATATCTTTGCAGAAGGGGGTTTCAGTGTTGTAGAGTCATCCATAGGTGTTGATCGGGAGCTTGACTTCCACCGAATGTTCCCTGAACTGAGAGGGAGTGGAACACTCCTCCCCAGGATGAAAAACAGGCATATGTCATTACTTTCAATAAGGAAGGAAGGACTTCTCTATTGTTGAGTCTGAGCTGGAGATCCGCCAAGCTATAGCATTCTGTGCTTGGCTTGACAAGAGTATGTGAAGGTTGAGAGAAGTAGCATGCTTGCTCCGTGCAGACAAGATGATGTGTTGGAGAGGTCTCAAATGAAACTGTGCGAAGGAGGCTACCATGAGACCTTGAAATCTCCAGGATAATCTCACAGAGGGATGTCTCTTTGACCTCAAGTCCTAAGTGTAAGCTGTGAGAAAAAGCAGATTCTTTTCTGGAAGGAATACATTTTGCTTGGATCAGATCTAAGTGTTCCAAGTGAAGAGAAGGTTGGAGAGATTTTTTGAAGATGATCACCCAACTGAAAGCATCCGAATTGTGCTGTGTCTGAGAAGGGCAAGAAGAGGTGCAAAACCTTTGGCCTATTCTCTGCTCCCAGATTATTCACAAATATCAATGCAACACATGGAAGTAATTGTCTTACTGCAAAGCATAGAAAGCACTAATGAGGTAGATAAATGAAAATATGCAGATAGGCATCTTGAAGGTTTCCGATTGGCAAGTATTCCGCTGGTCTCTGAAATACATTAACTGACTTTGCAGATACCATGTGAAATTTTGAAATTTGAAGGTATTTGTTGAGAGCTTGTTTGTTATCCCCTGCGCTACTAATTATTATGTTTGTGGCATTTATAATAAATAAAATAAAAGTGAATCAATATAGTAAATTAATATACAATATAGTAAATTAATAAAACAGGGTACCTCCAATAGAAATGCTGCAATACCTGGTGTGTTCACAGCTACACATGCAATAAAAAACAATATAAATGGTATTGCGCAATTCCTGAGTATGCAGTGAAAATATGAACCATCAGTAACGTACTCATGAATTAATATAAATATACACACAATCCATAGCAATCCATGGTTATTTATATCACAAATATAGCTATCCAATGAATTGCCACAGTGCTCAAGTTAAAATGTGCTTGATTCTTCTGCAGGAGAAATCTTAACATGGCATGTTAAGATCTCTCCTGGTCCTCTATCATTCCAGTTCACAGAATTGGTCATCAGGAAAATGGCCGATCTGTTTTTAAGACAGTCATCAACAAAATGGCGGCTGCTAATCTTCCTGTCCCCAGTAGATAGAGTAAGCAAACATCCAATCCGATTTCCCTGAGGAAGTCAAGTGACGTGAAGTAATGCATAGGGCGTGGCCGGAAGTGACGTGATGCGAGAGGCGGAAAACTCGGTTTTTATCATTCCATGCATTTTAATCTTGTATTTGATGTAAGCATTCAATCGGCTTTTGAATAAATGGCTATATTTTAAACGTTTTTACACTATGGGAGGCATATTGTTTATTTCATTCCCACATATAGATTGGAGCCACTAGCTGAACCTTATGAGCCTGGATCTCTTATCCTGTATAGAGGTGAGAAGGATACTGTGAGGAAGGACTACGAGCCCCTTATTGGAACTTGACCTTAAGGCTTTTTATATGTGGTGCTGAGGTGAGAGTTCTATGAGCACTGACTGAACAGTTTTGGGATTATATCAAAGAGGAATCAAGCACGTTTTAACTTGAGCACTGTGACACTTATTAATTAATTGGACAGTTATATGTTTGTGATATGAATAACCAAGGACTGCTACGTATTGTGTGTATATTTATATTAATTCATGAGCACATTATTGATGGTTTATATTTTCACTGCATACTCAAGAATTGTGCAGCACCATTTATAACCAATATTTGTTGAGGGCTTTTAGGTCCAGGATAGAACAAATACTTTGTTGGCCTTTAGTGTTGTGAACAGGTTTGAATAGAATATTTTATGTCTGTCCTGTAGAGGTACAGGTAGATGGTTCAGGGCATTTTGCAAATCTGACTGTCCTTGACTAGATTTTGGTTTTGGTTAATTTGAAAAAAGAATGCAGTGAAGGGGTAGAGTTTTGAACTCTGTTGAAGCCGCCCATTTGAACCCTCAGGTCTAGGATGTCTATGACCCAGAGAGAAGAAAATTGTAACAGACATTTCCCCACTCTTTAGAGCAGGTGTCTCAAACTGGCGCCCCTCCAGCTGTTGTGGAACTACAAGTCCCATTATGCTTCTGCCTATGGGAGTCATGCTTCTAACGGTCAGCCTTGCAACGCTCTCATGGGAATTGTAATTCTGTAAAAACTGGAGGGTCACCATTTTGAGACCCCTGCTTTAGAGTGAGGGCACTAAGGTTGCCACTTTATCCCTTTAAACCCGAACACATATGAATTACACAGGTTCTGAGGCTAATTTAATGTAGATAAGGCGCTGAGTTTAATTACCACCTTAATCAGCCACAGAACCTGTGTAATTCATATGTGTTCAGGTTTAAAGGGATGAGGTGGCAACTCTAGAGGGCACCCCCTCATTGGGAGGAAAGCTATGGAGAAAACTTGGTGGGCTTTGTTGGCCAAGTCTTACGCCAAATGAAGGTCTGAACGTAGGTTCAGAATTTGAAGCCTGGGTGCATTGTTGAGGTTCTCTGCTTTTTGAAAAGTTAGAAGCTACTAGGGAGGAGTTTTTGGAATTTCGCTGTGAACCAACTTTCTTCCTGTGACACCTTTGATGAATTTGTCAAGTGCCTCAAAGAGACATCCTCCAAGGGGCATACATGGCATGCGTCTTTTACAGGCAGCTTCACAAAATTCTGTGCATGTGAATGGAAATTAGAGCCATTCTGGAAATTTTTGTCATTACTCGTTCTAGGGCATCCACATAAAAATAAAAAAAAAAGGTGCAGGGGGTAATTTCTGTAATTGCTCAGTTAAAGCATGGTCCTGGAATACAGAATCAAGCTGATTGCTCATTTTTCTAGTCAAGTTTGTTGCAATTTGACAGGCACATGTTGCAGCAATAGCTGGTTGCAGAGCAGGGCTTGCGAATGTAAAAAGAGCTTTTAAAATGGTTGTAAAGGCTGAAGGTTTTTTTACCTTCATGATTCTACGCATGAAGGTAAAAAAACCTTCAGTGTGCAGCCCCCCAAATACTCTAAGCCTGATCTTGATCTGCAACGCGTATGAGAACCAAGCCTCTATCGGGTCTCCCTCCTGATTGGCTAGGATGCAGTAGCAGGAGGCATTGGCTCCCGCTGCTGTCAATCACAGCCAGTGAGGCCAGAGTGGGGGGTGGGCAGGGCTGAGCTCTCTGTCTTATGGACGCAGAGATCCGACTCAGGAGCAAGCATACACAAGTGCCCCCACAGCAAGCAGCTTGCTATGGGGGCACTAACCAAGGGGGACGGGCCCAGAGTGCTGGCGGGGAACCCGAGAAGAGAAGTATCGGGGCTACTCTGTGCAAAAGCATGATGAAAATTTTTTTATAAAAAAACAAAACAAAAAAAAACCTCTTTACAATCACTTTACGAGCATCTCAAACCCTCCCCAGAAACTATGAATGAAAGAACATCTTCAACTGGTACAGTGAGACCCCTTTGAAAACTCTTTTACTGTTTGGCAATGGTTTTTGGAGGAGTGAAAACCGATTATGGATTGACCCAATTGTTATACATTTCCAATTCTGTTTAATAACGGACTGTCTTTTTAGATTTAGTAGGTTTTTTTGTAACCAAAGGGGCATGGAGAGGCAGGAGAGTCAAGAGCGAAAATGATAAGGCTTTTGCACACAGAAGTGAGTATATTCACATTGGTAAGCAGGTTTATAGGCGCATTGGGATGAATAATTCTCTGCAGCCTCATCCGATTCTGAGTTCTTTTCATTCCCTGTTAAGTCTTCCTCTGGACAGCAATGACCGTATCAAAGGTGTTAGTTGTCCAATAAATTGTGATATAGTTGCAGAAAAATCTGCTTTAGTTCGGTGGGCCACTTGTTGCAAACCTGACAGAGCTAGAATCAGATGCAGACGATTGATAAAATTGGGTCCTGCTATGATGCAATTTAAGAATGGTCACTTTGAGGTTAAGTGTTGTGCAGGTCCTTCGGCAGAGTCAACGTTCGCCACGGCTCCCTTTAGCTCGGCTTCTGCCATAATGAAGGGTGAGGGTATTCCCTTGTGGGGTTTTTTTTACAAAGTAGGGTGCAGAATACAGATTATGCCTGTTCGAGAAGGATATACACTGCAATCTGGGTACAGTCTGCCAAGTAGCAAAGTCATCATGGCAAAAGGGTGGAAGTGCTAAAGTACCTCATAAGGGCTCAAAGTATGTGACCTGTGATGTGATAGAACACTTGACCACTTCACATGAGACAAAGCTCAGTTGTTGAGTTTTAGCGCAGTTTGAAGTTTGAAACGTTTACATGGTAAATGAAATACATTCCAGAGTCTCGGTTTTACAACAGTCAAATATAAATCTTACCTGTCCATGTGACTGGTCCCTATAATGTGACAGTGAATTAAAGTGTTTGTTCACCAATGCTAGAAGTCTGCCAAGTAAAATAGGTGAGTTGGAAGCTCTGGTTCATAAGGAGAACTATGATTTAATTGGTATTGCTGAATCTTGGCTTCATTCTTCACATGACTGGGCTATTAATATTCCTGGCTATGCTCTCTTTCGGAAGACAGGGTAAAAACGGAAGGATAGTGTCTGTCTCTATGTGAGAAGTGATCTCAAAGCGAGTGTGAATGAGGACCTAGTTGATGGAGAGTGTGATGAGTCTGAAGCATTATGGTTAGGTCTGCATATGGGTGTGCACACTTCAAAGGTTATCATTGGAGTTTGTTATAGACCTCCCAGTGTTAAAGAGGAGGTGGAGACTCGGCTCCTTGCACAGATGGAAAAAGCTGCAAGGGCTGGGACAGTGATAATAATGGGGGATTTTAACTACCTGGAAATTAACTGGAGCAATGGCACTCCTTGGACAGTTAAAGGGCAAAAAACTATAAACCTATTACAGGGACAATTTTATGGCCCAGTTTATTGAGGCCTCAACTAGGAATGACACTTTGCTGGACCTGGTAATCTTAAACCATGCAGAACTTATTACCAATGTTCATATAAAAGAACATATGGGTAACAGTGACCATAACATGGCTTCATTTAATGTAAGCTGCAAGCAACAAACACATACGGGAAAGATAAAAACACTTAATTTTAAGAGAGCATATTTTACAAGGATGAGGGCTGCTCTCCAGGACTTAGACTGGAAGGGAATATTGGCATCAATGAATACAGAACAGAAGTGGGAATTTTTCAAAAAAACTGTATGCAAACTCACTGCAAAGTATATTCCCATGGGCAATAAGTTTAAAAGGCTAAAAAGGTTACCGGCCAAACTTAAAAAAAAGTTATAAATGATAAGAAAAGAGCATTTAAAAAATATAAAAATGAAGGAACACTATCATCTTTTAAATGTTAGAAAGAATATAACAGAACATGTAAAAAGGAAATCAAGGACGCAAAAATTCAAAATGAACAACAGATTGCAAAAAATAGGCTAACCCCCCAAAAAAATCTTCAAATATTTTAATAGTAAAAAGGTCAGGTCTGAGCATGTAGGCCCTTTACAAAATAATCTAGAGTGCGTGACTGGGGACAAAGAGAAGGCAAACGTATTAAATACATTCTTAATCTCTGTATATTCAAAGGAGCATGGGTGAGCTCATGTCCATATTGGGGGTGGTAGTGACACAGCCCCAAATGATCCACAATGGCTCAAAAGTGAAAAGGTCCAGAAGTATTTAGACAGAATAAAGGTAGATTAAAGCACCTGGACCAGATGGCATCCAGCCACGGATCCTAAAAGAATTGAGCTCTGCATTTCAAAGCCATTGTATCGAATTTTTAGGGATTCCTTAACCACTGGGTTGGCGTACGGCCAATGTGGTGCCCATATTTAAAAAGGGATCAAAGTCTTTACCAAGTAACTATAGACCTGTTAGTTTAACTTCTATCACTAGGAAGATACTGGAGAGTTTAAGAACACATAGATGAGTTCTTGTTGGAAAAAAAAGTTTTAAGCAATAGACAGCATGTATTCAAGACAGAAGTTGTCAAACAAACCTGATTTCTTTTTATGAGGAGGGAATTAAAACCTTGGACAGAGGAGTGGCTGTGGACGTGTTCTACTTGGATTTTGCAAAAGCATTTGACACAGTTCCCCACTCACGGCTAATGTGTAATGTAAAGTCTACAGGCTTGGAAAGATCAGTTTGTAAATGGATAGAAAACTGGATAAAAGACCAAATTCAGAGAGTAGTGGTTACTGAGTCTTACTCTGAATGGTCTAAGGTTATCAGTGGTGTACCCCAAGGTTCAGTGTTGGGACCCTTACTTTTCAATATATTTATAAATGATATATGGTCTGGGATTAAAATTACCATTTCAGTGTTTGCAGATGACACCAAGCTATGCAGTGGAATAACGTCCTTACAGGATGTCTCCAACTTACAAGCAGACCTCAATGCACTGTTTAATTGTGCGCCTATGTGGCAAATAAGGTTTAATGTTGATAAATGTAAAGGTATACATTTGGGGGGCTAAGAATATGCATGCATCATACATGCTAGGGGGAATCCATAGTGGAGAAGGATTTGGGGGTTTTGGTAGATCATAAGCTTAATAATGGTATGCAATGCCAAGCTGCGGTTTCCAAAGCAAGCAAAATCCTTTCTTGTATTGAGAGGTATGGACTCCAGAGAGAGAGAGACATTTTTCCCTTGTACAAATCATTAGTAAGACCTCATCTGGAATATGTAGTTCAGTTTTGGGCACAGTTCTCAAAAAGGATATCGGGGAACTGGAGAAAGTGCAGAGAAGGGCAACCAAACTAATAAGAGGCATGGAGGAGCTCAGCTATGAGGAAAGATTAGAGGAACTGAATTTATTCTCTCTTGAGAAGAGGAGATTAAGAGGAGATATGATCAACATGTACAAATACATAAGTGGTCCACATAGTGAACTTGGTGTTGAGTTATTCACTTTAAGGTCATCACAGAGGACAAAGGGGCACTCTTTACGTCTAGAGGAAAAAAGATATCTCCAAATACAGAAAGGTTTCCTCACAGTTAGAGCTTTTAAAATGTGGAATAGACTCCCTCCAGAGGTGGTTTTGGCCAGCACGGTAGATTGCTTAAAAAAAAAGCCTGGATTCTTCCCTTAATGTAAATAATATAACAGGGTACTAACATTTTTAGGTAAAGTTGATCCAGGGAGAATCCTCTCGGGGGATCAGGAAGGAATTTTTTCTCACGCTATAGTAAATTGGATCATGCTTTGCTGGGGTATATGGAATTGTATGGTTTTATATAATTTTTCTTTTTGAACTAGAAGGACTTGTGTGTTTTTTCAACCTGACTAACTATAATAGGGTTTAGGCTTCACTCATCATAGTGAGCATAACTCTAGAGGGGTCTTCAGGGTCTGTATTCCACAGGAATGGGCCAGGGCCATGGACCTGTAAAGGCACCTGTGGCTAAACGTGTTGCACAAAGTGCCAAGGCGAGTGCCCATGCAGGATCCAGTTCCTGAAGCAACATCACAGGCTGTCCACACAGCAATAGGTCAGGGTATGGCTCCCAAGGTTTTACAGAGGTCACATCAATCTGGATGCACTGCTTCTATTGTTGTACTAGAAGACAGTGAAGAGTTGATGAAAGAATCAGAAGATAAAATAATAAAGTAGTTAATCCAAGAGTGATTTTCTCCATATGCGAGAAGAGGTCCATCACCTTAGGACACTAGCAAAAAACTGAGAACTCACAGTTCAGAGTGGGTAGGGTTATAGGGGAGGCACACAAAGGGGCATGTCCTCAACAGCTTGCCATGGGGTCTGTGAATACTTTACCTGTGTCTTGCATTGAACAATTAAGATATACCCCTCCTCCAAGTGACAAGCTGTACATATTGATGGTGTAATTCAGGAACAGTATACTTATTAAAATACCTTTTTGTGCTTTTAGCGTCTGCTCTTCAATTTGTCGAAGCCGTTCAATTAGCTCATCCTTTTCACGTTCTATCCTCTCTTTTTCCTTCTCTGCTATTTCTCTTTTCTTCTTTTCATTTTCTAGCTGTGCTCTAGACAGGAATAAATATGTCTAGTCAGGTAAACAGAGCATATAATTAATGATAATTTACTAAATGTGCTTCCTAATGTCTGGAAAATCACCACAAGACAATCAACCACAGTATTTGAGAAGTTCAGACTAAAATACATAACGCAGCTCTTCAATTTCAACTCCACCTCTGCACAGCTTTTCAAGAATGTAAATGCCACTTACAATGCAACTACAAACATTTCCTGTAAGAATGGGAGAAAGAATAGAGCAGGGCGTAGGCAACCTTGGCACTCCAGTTGTAGAGTTACAAGTCCCATGAGGCATTACAAGACTGACAGACATGACTCCCCAAGGCAGAGGCATGATGGGATTTGTAGTTTCAGGACAGCCTACCTCTGGATAAGAGACACTGTCACTGTAGCCATTCAGGGCAAAGTGACAGTGTGTGCAAAACATCCCCCCACCATATACTCACCTGTCTAATTACTTCCCTGCCACACCCTTTTCATCACAGTAGCCACCAAATAACCCATTGTCAGAACTCAAAAAAGAATAGTGATATTGCCCTCCCATAATCATTTGCCAGTGCTTAGACGGAGCAATTGGCTGCTAAGTGAGAGCACTGCATCATGGGGAAGAGGTCACATGCACCCCCCCATACCTGAAAGCACTGGATATTTTGCCATGGTGGTCACAGAAAGAGCGATCGGAGGCATGTTTAGAGGTAAGTGTAAGGTTTTTGGGGTTAGGCTTTACCAACTAACTTCTGTCTGCATTCGGGATGAAGTAGAAAAACTTGATGGCAGCACTAACAGTCTGGGGAGAGGGTGGTGTTAGGTTAACTGATTTGGATGGACTTGACTAATAAATTGAAACTAAACTCCAGCTAACCCTTAAAAAGCAGTTACAGCAAACACTTTTTTTCTTTTGGGATAAATGTTTTACACCAATGGATAAAAGCTGATCATTCTAAGTACCCTTGTCAGTGTTAAATGGTTTGTCTCAAACCGTTAAGTGCTACAGATTGATCTGATAAAGGAAGTTGAGAAACAAACTTATTGGCTGTAACACCAGGTGAAAAAGGAAAAAAGCCTAAAAGAAAACGAATGCAGCCACCACATCAAAGAATTAGTAAGCTACAATTTAGTACAATTTTTGTTTTTTGGTTTATTACCAGGTTAAAAAAAAAAAGTTTTGCCTTTTGTTATACTATGTATTTTGGTTACTTTTAATCTAAGACACCGATAAAAACACCCATTTCTTGGATGCGGAGTGGGCCTTGATGAAAACCCTACATAGAGATGTGGTAAACTGATAAAACATAATAGGCTGCGTATTTTCATATTGTGCTAATAAACCTAACCAGCAACTGCCTAAGGCTACATTGTACATATAGATATAAGAACATAAAATGACTGCTGAAGGATGAGTCAGGGCACTTTGTCCTGGCTGCATAAACACCTGTGCTACTGACAGTTGCTCCTGGGATTCAGAAGAAGTGAGAATAGAACCTGTTCCCAGGGCTGGGAAGAGACAGCTGGATTAATTTAAAAGCTGGACGTTTCAGTCTTCGTTTGTCACAGTGATAAACACAAGGGATGTCACAGTACCTAATTTAAAGGAGCACCCCCAATAACAGCTAAAGAGCTGCCAACCTGAACTTGAAAATGATTATCAAGGACTATGAAATGCACTGGTTTTTGATGTACTCTTTTTATTGTTTTCCTATTCTACTATAATGGGCTATTGTGATTTGAGTAATCATGCATAAATGTTTGTTCACAGTTACAGTGAATTATATGACAATGTGTTCTGCATACATTATTTTTAAACAGGTGTTTACTATATGGAAATGGTCTCCAAACGTGGCCCAAGGACCGCATGCTGCCATTTGCTATACTTAATCCAGCCTTTGAGGCACTATTCCTCCCAATGACACAAACAGTTGGGCATAATTCCTGCCACTGACACTAATGATAGTCCTCCCACTAGTATTAATGATAGGGCACTATTCCTCCCAACAACAATGGGGCACTATTTCTCCCAACACCACCAACAATGGGGCACTATTCCTCCCACTAATACCAATGATGGGGTACTATTCCTCCCACTAATACCAATGATAGGGTACTATTCCTCCCACTAATAGCAACAATGGGGCACTATTCCTCTTACTAATACCAATACCACCAACCCTGAAGCCATGTTTATTCTCATTTATGCCGGGCCTGGTACATTTTTACCCCCATTGGCCACAAGCCGACCGCACCCCCCCCCCCCCCTCCTAAAGTCTGAAGGACAGTAAACTGGCCCTTACTTTGAAAAGTTTGGAGACCCCTGCCATACAGGCTATTTCTCCTCTGTGTTCATAAGGTGGTCAGCACAAACCTTTTTGCAATGTATCGATATACCTTTGTTTCTCATCTTTTGAATATTATTAGAACATGAGCAAAGTATAATAAGTGTGGGCTCAGGACATTTACTTTTTAGGGTTTTTAACCGGTTTCACACCACGCGCAGTATATTTACTTCGGCGGTGTGGGCGCTTACCGCCGTAAAAAGGCGGCGATTCGCGCAGGCGCAGCAGCGCACTCTCGTGCCCGGCACCCGATGTCCGCCAGCAAGCCGCGATGAGCTGCTAGAGCCAAAGAGCGGGGAACCGCTGATGTAAACGCGCCGGTTCCCCACTCTTTCAATGGGGACATAAGAGATCTACTGATCCCTGTCACTGGGATCAGTTAGATCTATTATGCCCATGGTAGCCCAGCCCCTTTAGTTAGAACACGCCCAGGGAACACAGTTAACCCCTAGATCGCCCCCTGCAGGTTAACCCCTTCACTGCCAATGACATTTACACAGTAATCAGTGGACATTTAAATTTCTGATTGCTGTATAAATGTCATTAGTCCCAAAAAAGTGTCAAAAATGTCCGACATGTCCACTCCAATATCGCAGTACCGCTAAAAATCGCAGATCGCCACCATTACTAGTAAAAAATAAAAACCCCAGAAATTAATTATCATCCATAAACGCGGCAACTTTTGCGCAAACCAATCAATAAACGCCGATTGCAATTTTTTTTACCAAGAATATAAATCGGCCAAAACCGATGAAAAAAAAAGGTTTTTTTATATATTTTTTTTGGATTTGAATTTTAATAAAAAGTAAGAAATATCGTTTTTTTTTTTTTTGCAAAGTTGTCGCTCTTTCTTTGTTTATAGCGGCGATGAGAAATGACGCAGCGGTGATCAAATACCATCAAAAGAAAGCTCTATTTGTGGGAAAAAAAGGACGCAAATTTTGTTTGGGTACAACGCCGCACGACCACGCAATTGTCAGTTAAAGCGACGCAGTGCCTAATCGCAAAAAGTGCTCTGGTCAGGAAGGGGGCTGAAGCAGTTAAGCAAGCTAACTGTACTAACTACATGTAATTTTAGGAAACAGTTGAAAAAAAAATCCAAAAAATAAAAAACACATAGCTTTATTTTTTGGGCCATTTTGCCAGTATATTTGCAGTCTAATAAAGCATCAGTGTTTACTTTTGAGGAACAAATGAATTGCTTTCCTAGTGTATTTACAGTTTTATGAATTAGTGAAACTATGTATGGTACTAGATTAAGTCAATAAACGAAATAATTAAAAACAATGACACACCTTGAAACATCTTCACCCCAGGTGCTCTAACACCCTTTCCATAACATATTCCATATGACAAGGACCACGAGGAGCCAGAGCTCGACTTCAGCAGCAATCACAATTTGTACATTACCTCACCCTGGATTTTATGGCTTCAAAGGCGGTCCGGAAGATACGCATTTATATATGGATCCAGTTTAGTGGCTTTTAGTTAGCGTACTGAGATGTGAGAGGACATGTTGCCCAATCCAGTAGTATTTAGCAAGGACCCTGAAAAGCAACCACTAACAGTCTAATGGGTAGGTCACTACTCTTAACCCATGACACAAGTGGTTCTGGCAGCCCTTACATGCTATGTTCTCATCTTCAGCTAAGCCAGTCTGTCGCGTCTGTGATGTCAGCCGAGCTGCCATGTTTGTGCATAATGAAGCCGATACTTGCTTCTGAGGATGGTCTAATTGTGCATGCATATTTGACCACTCTAAATAGTCTACGGGGTGTATAGTCATACCTTAAAGCGTATTTAAATCCAAAAACAAAAATGCAATACTGTATATTGCAGCTTACCTTACCTTAGATGTAGTGGCTGCATTATTTTTAATTTTTAGGGCTTTATCTTTTGTCACCTGGTGATCCTGCAAATACCATTCCTACCTACACTCAGTTCTTCATTGCATCTATGGGGACAACCATGGCTCTCACACAGGCTGGACTTCAAGCATGTCTGCCTTTGTTCATCAACATTACATGGTGAATTGAAAGGACTAGTTTTTATAAAACAGACAAAATATATTTGTGCTTTCTTTAAAGTGGCTCTAAAGGCTCAAGGTTTTCCACCTTGATGCAAAACCTTCTGTGTGCAGCAGCCCCCTGATACTTACCTGTGCCCCATTGCGATCCAGTGATATGCACGAAAGTCTCAGACCTCAGGGGACTTTACCACCTCATTAACTGAGACAGCAGCAGGAGCCATTGGCTCCTGTCAATCACAGCCAGTGCGGCAATGAGAGGAGGGATGGGGCTGAGCTGCGGCTCCAGGTCTCAATGGACACACAGCAGCAGTTCGGGAGCAAGCCTACTCAAGTGCACTTGACAGGTGGATAGAGCCAGGAGCACCCACAGGGGACCCAAGAAGAGAAGGATCAGGGCTGCTCTGTGCAAAACCACTGCACAGAGCAGGTAAGTATAACATGTTTGTCATTCAAAAAATAAATAGATAAATAAAAACACACTTGACTTTAATATCACTTGAACGCTCACAAGGGCAATTCACTTCTGGCACAGGTATTATCTGTACCTGCTGAGCCAGAAAAGTGCAAACGTATCTTGCCTCCACATATGTGGACTGGTAAACTGAAAACATATTAGATTTTTGGTTTAGATACCCCTAAAATTTCTTCTACATTAGTCTGACCATACACTGAACAAAGTTTGGCCAGTTCAGCATGTAACAGCCAAATTATGATCAGTGTGTGGCTGTACCCACTTGACAGAAGTCGAGGGTTTTATCGACTTGTGTAAGGCATGAGCTGGAAAGTTTCTCTGGATCAAGGGTTGCAGCAGCAGATCATTGCATTCTGACAGTGGTGAGTGCAGCTGTCAGAACAGAATATCCCAGCATGGGTGATTCCTCCAAATACATCATTCACCTGTTATGTTTTTTCCAGCCTCCTGGGCTCAGCAAAAAAATAAAAATAAATAGTGTATGGATAGATTCACTACAAAGATAATTCTTAACAGCAGATCACGGTAGCAAACTATCAGTACAACAATAATACTAGCACAAGTGTAACGTGCCATATTCTAGAACAAGATAATACAAGATGATTACAGATTTCCTTCTAGACATTACTGCTGCCTTTTTCAATAAAGACTGTGAGCTGTATAAATTAGGAGTAACCATAACAGCAAGTCAGACTAAATGTGGTTAACCACTAACATTCTGGTACAAATATCAAATTCTGATAAAGACTAGGATGTAACAACACAATACATACCCACTGCAGCTTTCTGGAGGTACAAATCTGTGCTGAGTAATCTAGTCTAATCTGATCACACAGTGACAGCGTAGAGCTCCATGGTGCTAATAATTAAACACGTCCAGTTCAATATTCTAAGCCAAAGACCCAGAAATGTAGATGGGAAATTGTTAAGCCAATTTGTATCATCATATTCATTGCTGGGAAGAGGAAAAGCTTAATTGTCCTATGTGTATCAATGTCAGATATGACCTGACCTGCAGCTCCACCCCTGTCCTAATGCATAGAATCCTCCATCCACCCATTACCTCCTCCTCCTGCCCTCCAATAACACTGTGTCACACAGTTCATGCAGGCCAGACAACAAAAAACACACTGAGCTGAGTAATGTTACAAATACTGTTCAATGTACATTATGAGCAGCTCATTAAAGCCACAAGCTGCTTGGTGATACTTGCTTGACGGACTACATAAACACTTCCTATATATATACAAAGATGTTCTGCATTTTCAACGACTTGAAAACAGCATATCTACTGAATGCAACTTTCATGTTGGTCTTCAACTTCTTCATTCAATTTCTCTGATAGTTATGTCTTTATATTCAACCTGTATTCTCAGCTTAGCCCCAAAACTGAGCCTTGAAACAAAAAGGAGTAAATGTGTGGTTCTGGTACCGTCATGTTCTTTTTACCAAATCCAATGCAGCATCATCCAAAGACATAGCATGAGAGGGAAGTTGCAAAGTGCTATGTCACCCACACAGCAGAACTGACACAAGCTGAAAGATCTACTTGGAATTATATACAACAGAGAATAAAGCTGCCAATACATAATTTGAAATTCAGCTGGATCAGCAGCTGAATTTTAAGCCATTTGCTGGCACTGTGGTTGAACAGAAGTGGATCGATCGACTTCTGTTGAACCACCCTGTTGGAAAACTTGCGCTTGAACAGTGCTGCAGGCTATAGCCACTAAAGTATTTGTAGAGCAAAATATTGATTCTGCCTTCTGTTGTCCCTCTCATATTTCCCCACTGCAGGTTTAAATTGTGTAGAAAAGTTGGTGTCCTCTACTGAGCATGCTCTGTTTCAGTTCACTTATAAGCTCTTTGTTTCTTATCTGTGCAGCCTACATGACTAGAGTCACAAATGTGAGTGTATATAATGGTAAAGGACAATCCCCCATCTCCCTCCTTCCCTCCTCCTCCGTGTTCTTCTATTGCTAAACACTATGGGGGTGGGATATAGTGTGCGGATTGATTTTATTTAGAAATTCAGAAAGAAGCTTATAGTTTTAATATAAATCTGTATTAAATATATCTAATGTAATTGCGAATACCTGTAAAGTAAAAAAAAAAAAAAAAAGCCTTGGGTGCAGATGCCCTCTGAGCAGAACAAAAGCTAGTGTCAGTCATCCAACCCACTGGTTGAGCAAAAAAAAAAAAAAACAAAGAAAACATCTATGGGCAGCTTAAGTCACCTCCAGCAAGTAAGAGGAGTGATTCTAGGACTATGGGTCACCTGACCACCATAACACATACAGTGGGTACGGAAAGTATTCAGACCCCCTTAAATTTTTCTCTCTTTGTTATATTGCAGCCATTTGCTAAAATCATTTAAGTTAATTTTTTCCCTCAATGTGCACACAGCACCCCATATTGACAGAAAAACACAGAATTGTTGACATTTTTGCAGATTTATTAAAAAACAAAAACTGAAATATCACATGGTCCTAAGAATTCAGACCCTTTGCTGTGACACTCACATATTTAACTCAGGTACTGTCCATTTCTTCTGGTCATCCTTGAGATGGTTCTACACCTTCATTTGAGTCCAGCTGTGTTTGATTATACTGATTGGACTTGATTATGAAAGCCACACACCTGTCTATATAAGACTTTACAGCTCACAGTGCATCTCAGAGCAAATGAGAATCACAAGGTCAAAGGAACTGCCTGAAGAGCTCAGAGACAGAATTGTGGCAAGGCACAGATCTGGCCAAGGTTACAAAAAAAAAAAATTCTGCTGCACTTAATGTTCCTAAGAGCACAGTGGCCTCCATAATCCTTAAATGGAAGACGTTTGGGACGACCAGAACCCTTCCTAGAGCTGGCCGTCCAGCCAAACTAAGCTATCGGGGGAGAAGAGCCTTGGTGAGAGAGGTAAAGAAGAACCCAAAGATCACTGTGGCTGAGCTCCAGAGATGCAGTTGGGAGATGGGAGAAAGTTGTAGAAAGTCAACCATCACTGCAGCCCTCCACCAGTCGGGGCTTTATGGCAGAGTGGCCCAAGGAAGCCTCTCTTCAGTGCAAGACACATGAAATCCCGCATGGAGTTTGCTAAAAAAAAAACACGAGATGGTGAGGAATAAGATTCTCTGGTCTGATGAGATCAAGATAGAACTTTTTGGCCTTAATTCTAAGCGGTATGTGTGGAGAAAACCAGGCACTGCTCATTACCTGTCCAATACAGTCCCAACAGTGAAGCATGGTGGAGGCAGCATCATGCTGTGGGGGTGTTTTTCAGCTGCAGGGACAGGACGACTGGTTGCAATAGAGGGAAAGATAAATGCGGCCAAGTACAGGGATATCCTAGACAAAAACCTTCACCAGAGTGCTCAGGACCTCAGACTGGGCCAAAGGTTTACCTTCCAACAAGACAATGATCCTAAGCATACAGCTAAAATAACGAAGGAGTGGCTTCACAACAACTCAGTGACTGTTCTTGAATGGCCCAGCCAGAGCCCTGACTTAAACCCAATTGAGCATCTCTGGAGAGACCCAAAAATGGCTGCCACCAACGTTCGCCATCCAACCTGACAGGACTGGAGAGGATCTGCAAGGAGGAATGGCAGAGGATCCCCAAATCCAGGTGTGAAAAACTTGTTGCATCTTTCCCAAAAAGACTAATGTTTGTATTAGATCAAAAGGGTGCTTCTACTAAATACTGAGCAAAGGGTCTGAATACTTAGGACCATGTGATATTTCAGTTTTTCTTTTTTAATAAATCTGCAAAAATGTCAACAATTCTGTGTTTTTCTGTCAATATGGGGTGCTGTGTGTACATTAATGATGGAAAAAAATGAACTTAAATGATTTTAGCAAATGGCTGCAATATAACAAAGAGTGAAAAAATTAAGGGGATCTGAATAATTTCCATACCCACTGTATTAAACTTTCCTGTTATCCATCCTTGTGTGCAAATACCAATGGTAAAATCTTGGCTGAAGGCACAAATAGCTATAGACATGGGAAGCTCTCACATAAGTTAGACTGTAAATACTGGGCCTACAGGAAAAAGCGGCTTCCTATGTGGTGCACATGCACCTTTAATCATTCTCCTCACCCTCGGCAAAGTCAGAGGCCTGAGGAGAAGGTGGCAGGAAAAAAATGGTTTAGCAGAGAGTGGCTGGCTGATAAATTAAACAAAAAATGTACACCTCATCCCTGCAAGGCCCAGAGTAAAGAAAAAGGAGGATATTCCATTCACAAAAATGTCCAACCTGCCAAACTAGAAAAAAAAGAGGGCTAGCCCTGAAAAATAAAGGCTTGCAGGAGTAAAAGAATAATTATGAACTCTAGCTTAACTCTAACACCTTCACAGCCCTCCAACTTCCCCCAAAGCCCCCTTATATTTTATTTTCCCTTAACCACTTAGTGAATGTAGGGTGTTTATCATCTGTAGAGCCGCCTGATAACTTTTACGGTCATGTAAACATGTTCTTTGGGGAATGCGCTAGAAGACCTGGAGATGAAAACTAAGGCTCCATTTACACAGGACGTTGTTTCAACCACCCCTGAACGATTTCTTTTGACAGCTAGAAACCGGCGTCTAAACCGGCCGTTTGCAGCATTCGCGGCTGCAGCATTAAAAGAAAATGTATTTTTTTTTATGTAAACGCCGGTAAAGGAAATGGTCCTAGATGCGAGTTACCACGTTTACAAGCTGTTTGGCATTTCAAATGTCTCTGAACTGGCGTCTGAACCTATTATTTTGAGCTCCAAAAAAGCCTCTAAACTCAACTGCCTGGAAACTACCTTAAACGACCCTGTGTACATGTACTGATAAGATAACCTAGAGGAAAGTTCAGGGGCAGCTGAAAAAAAATGCCCAAATGCCTATAAAAGGTCAGTTTACCAGCAGCAGGGTAAATGAGGCCTAAGGAGACACAGAGGGGTTAAAATAGCACCTGCAATATCCTGGTCACAGCACCATTTATTGCAGTGGATGATTAGCGGTTACTGGATGAATAGTCACTGTAGTTACACTGAAAGGATGACGTTTCTGCTGGCTACAGCACTGAGATTTAACATTCACTTAGAAGTGGCGGTCCTTGGAGTGGCAAGTCTGAAGGTGACAGCACTGTGGACAAAATAAGCATTGCAGCAAAAGGTGCACTTTGTATTTCAATGTGTTCACAGCAGCATACAGTATAAAACAAAATTTAATTAAAACTAGAGTTCCGTTTTAACCATCTCATGGGAAGGATAACAACTAGAGATCAATGTAAAATTTGGATGTGATGCTCTTTAATGAAGAAATTAAAATGTACATTTATAACAACTTCTACAGGTTATTGAAGACTAAGTCACCCTTTTGGGAAAAAAAATGTACCCACATTTGAAGAATAAAAAAAAGTTGCATTTATTATTTTACAAATGAGATACAAAGTACTGCATCCGGGATCAGTTGACTGGGGGTGCAATGCACAAGCTCCTGCAGACTTCCTCCAGCTCCTTGTCCGTACCAAATTATGAACTTTCAGATAGACAGCTGGAGAAAGGGTCAATGGACTATAAGTGCAGAAATCCCCACACCAGTGTTCAACTGATAACAGCAAGTCTGTCTGCTGCGGTAAGACTTGTAGTTCATTCATTCACAGATCTCGTGAATGAATGATGTGGCTTGAGGGTGGGGCAAGAAGTTACACCCAAAATATGGGTGCAACATGTAACATGCCCTAAAAGGAGGGCTTAGCCTTTAAATGAGCATTTATGTAAGGCAGGCCCATGACTGCCTATGCAAGGAGTACCCATATGACCCCACCATACCTTTCCAGCTGTTTCTGATGCTTCTCTTCTCTGGCCTGAGCCTTCATCTGCTGCACCTCAATTGTGTCAGGCTTCCTCCTTCTCATGTAGAGTTCATGGTTGCCCATGCATAAGGCTAATATACGTTTATTTATTCTTAAACGGGGAGCATAAAATACAAAGTCCTGAAAAAAAAAAAAAGATGCAAATACTTACAAATCTACTCTTGGTATTCTTTCTGCAGAAATGTGTATAAAACAACCCCCAAACCCATCTGAATCTTACAAAAAAAGCAGACTGAATTTATACAATCTCAAGTTTTTCTATAAATCTACCAGTTGCAGATTATCCTGCACTATTGTGTTGTGACGGGGAAGTGTGCACGGCAAGGCAACCCCCCGTCCCCCCAGAACACACCGGTCATCGCTTTCAGACATTCATGCCCCTTGGACAGAAGCTGGATGTTCAGCTGGCTTCCTTCAAACTGGTTGCCATACACACATTTAGAAACCGTCGGATACCATCCGATGTTCGGCCCCAGTTCACGGGGCTTTACACTGCAATAGAACTAATGAGCAAAAGGAGCCTATCTCCCTTCCCCTGTCTTAGCTCTGCAGTACAGTGACTACAAGAGGCCAGGTAAAATTCAGATACTAGCACTGCTTACAGTAAAAAATAAAAAAAAAAACACTGAAGAAATGACACTTTGCTACAATGTAAAGTAGTGAGTGTACAACTACCAGTATCACTGGTAGGGAAGGGGTTAAACTGTAGGGAGCAATCAAGGGGTTAAGTGTGTTCCCTCAGCATGTTCTAACTGTGTGGGGACTGGGCTGACAGGGGCATGAAAGATCTAACTGTTCCCGATCACTGGGAACAGTATATCTGTGTCATGTCCCCTGACAGAATGGGGATCCGCCGTGTTTCCATCGGCGGATTCCCGGTCTGCCTCTGTAACAGGTGAACGCGGGTCGCCGGTGGATATGGAGTCCGCCCAACCTGCAGGCATACTCACGCAGCGTGCAGTGGGCTCAAGAGTGCCGCCGGCAGTGCGCTCTCTTCCGCAACTATGCCTGTGTGGTGGCTGGTCAGCAAGCAGTTAAGGTCTAAACCGCTGGCAACAAAGGTGAGTACACCCCTAAGTGAAAATGTCCAAATTGGGCCCAATTAGCCATTTTCCCTCCCCGATGTCATGTGACTCGTTAGTGTTACAAGGTCTCAGGTGTGAGTAGGGAGCAGGTGTGTTAAATTTGGTGTTATCACTCTCACTCTCTCATACTGGTCACTGGAAGTTCAACATGGCACCTCATGGTAATGATCTCACATTTTTGTAAATATTTTATTCTGTCTTTTCATGTGAAAACACTGAAGAAAAGACACGTTGACAATGTAAAGTAGTGAGTGTACAGTTTTTATAACAGTGTAAATTTGCTGTACCCTCAAAATAACTCAACACACAACCATTAAAGTCTAAACCGCTGGTAACAAAAGCGAGTACACCCCTATGTGAAAATGTCCAAATTGGGCCACAAGGGTCAATATTTTGTGTGGCCAACATTTTCCAACACCGCCTTAACCCTCTTGGGCATGCAGTTCACCAGAGCTTCATAGGTTGCAATGGAAGTCCTCTTCCACTCCTTGATGAAGACATCATGGAGCTGGTGGATGTTCGAGACCTTGCACTCCTCCACCTTCCATTTGAGGATACCCCACAGATGGGTTTAGTTCTGGAGACATGCTTGGCCAGTTCATCACCTTTACCCTCAGCTTCTTCAGAAAGGCAGTGGTCGTCTTGGAGGTGTTTAGGGTCGTTATGTTGGAATACTGCCCTGCAGTCCAGTCTCTGAAGGGAGGGGATCATGCTCTCCTTCAGTATGTTACAGTACATGTTGGCATTCATGGTTCCCTCAATGAACTGTAGCTTCGCAGTGCCGGCAGCACTTATGCAGCCCCAGACCATGACACTCCCTCCACCATGCTTGATTGTAGGCAACATACTTGTCTTTGTATTCCTCACCTGGTTGCCGCCAAACACACTTGAGACCATATGAACCAAATAAATTTATCTTGGTCTCATCAGACCATAGGACATGGTTCCAGTAATCCATGTCCTTAGTTTTAAAGAGGGCAGAGTATCCCCGTACAGTGGTGTGAAAATTGGTGTGGTGGGGAGCTGCTCACCTACTAATGCCTGCACCTAATTAGGTGGAGACTATTCATTTGAGTATATGTAAAGTAGTAGGATTGGTGCTGCTCATTAATGTGATGTACCATAGGTAATCTAAAAATTCCATACTCAAAAGTGCAATTATTTTTACAAAACGTGTGTTTTTAAATAACCAATGTTACATATGTAAAACAACCTGCTATAGCGCATACAAAACAAATTATAAAAATGAACATAAGCTTATTGTTATTTTCCAATGTTTCAAGTGAATGTGCATTAAAGTGCACGGTGCTCATTTCTAATAGTGTCCGTGTACGTGTCAAAAGGTGACACCTCCGACTTATCGATACTTGAGGATACTTAACGATTGTTCTCTTCTTGACAAAAACTTAAAACTAGGTAAGTAAATAACTAAGAAGGTCTCTGTAGGTAAATAAATGAATAAGTAACCCTTTGTGAACAGTCAAAACCTCCTAACAAACGACTTCTTGTAAATAAGTGACCAGGTGACTATACCTGTAAATTTACTCGTGGCACGTGAAATTACGTGTAAGTGAACTTTGTAACCTTTTATTGTTATTCGAATACAAGTAAAAATATTAAACAAAACATACGCGATATCGTCCAACAAAATGTATACATTGTAACCAATAAATTTTTGTGTGCAAAACATTTTTATTAACGTGAAAACTCATACCTTAAAAATCTAATGGATACCATGTAGTGTAATTACTCGTCGTGGTTAGGATGATGAAATGTATATGAGTTTACTTATCAGAGGTGGATTAATCCACGTCCGTAATCATCCACTCGTCGAGGGGTGGTGTGGTTAAAAGTGTGGTGACATGCCCCTATGAGACGGGAGAAATTTTGATTCCTGTACCTAATGACCTTGGTACAGGAT
>BLSH010370006.1:2138744-2150082 GCA_018402905.1 Glandirana rugosa | reverse complement strand
TAGACTGTATACCTCTCCCCTTGGGCAGTGACCCCTCACTATATGGAATTAATGGCTACACATACATCAGTGATGGTGCCGGTCTCTCCCATGATGAATAAGGACCGGGACTATTATTTCATAACATAGATCCGGTATATGATTTCACGGAGCCACTGCGGATTGCATTGCCACAGCAGTCTAAATGACTCACTTGTTTTCCAGAAGATATGTCGCCCCCACAGAACCGTACAGTCTTCTTTTTCCCTTTCTTTTTTTTGTTTTGCAGTTTTATCTAGACTCTGCTCTGTTAATGCCTTCCAATGTTTTAGTTTACTATTACTTGCAGAAGTCTATAAGCGGAACACCTCTGGCCCCACTAAAGGACTGGAAGACTGGTTTTCAAGTTTTTGGTTTAGGTATTATGCTCTCATATGGAGTTCCAGATATAGAGCTGGGAGGGGAGAGTTTACCGGTTAAACATGACTGTAAAATGGTACCCTTGTGGTACATAATCCAAAATAAGGAAGCTTATTGCATGAAATATGATATATATAACAGGCTAGAGGGCCTGGTGTGGCGGTGCACGGTGTATGCCCTGCCGGCCCGTCTTCCGACATGCTTCCAAGACATAGCACTTAAAGCTCACTCATGATCCACACTAAATTACTCAACTGGAATGTTCGCGGGGTAAGAGACAAAATTAAGAGGACTGCGGTTCTCACTTTTCTTAAGGCCCAGCAGGCCGACATAATTGTCCTAACAGAGCCACACATTATGGGCTCGCTGCAAATGGCACTGAAACGCCCTTGGGTGGGGTGGCTATACCACTCCACTCACACACAATACTCCCGGGGGGTCTCTATTCTAATCAGGAAAAATGTCCCCTTTGAGCTTGTGCTGGTACATATGGATCGGCAGGGCAGGTTTGTGTTTTTGAATGCAGCCCTCAGGGGCAGCCTGGTGTTGATAATTGCATGTACATTCCACCACCCTACAGCTCTGAGGTGGTGCGAGAGGGTCTAACCTTCATGGCTCAATATCCCGCAATACCAGCCATATGGCTGGGCGATTTTAATATAGTGATGGACCCAGGGTTAGACAGGCTCAACTCAGCAGAGGGACAATCACGGCCTTTCCTTCCCACTAGGTTTAGCAGACTGATGATGGACTTCGCTCTCACTGACACCTGGAGATACAAATTCCTATCGTCCCGGGCTTACTCCTGTTTTTCGGCCACCCATGGCACCATGTCCCGGATTGACCTAATCCTCGTATCGAATAGCTTACTTCCTAACTTACATAACGTGGGATTTGCTAACAGGGTGCTGTCATATCACTCCCCATACTGGGTTACTCTTGAATTATATGTCAATACAACTGGAGATCAGTAGCGGTTGAATCCATACTGGCTCAAGGCACTGGGGGATCAGACATACCCTCTGAGTTGGAGTATTTTTTCACCACTAACCATGACACAACAACAGTTGGGAATGTCTGGGAGACCTTTAAGCATCATGCACATACCCTATTGTCCACCCATATGAACAGACATAAGCGGACCACCAAACAAACACTACAACAGACCATCGTACATTTACAAACACTACAGGACCACTTTGTGCGGGACCCCTCCCCACAAAATCGTGACAATCACCAGCTTCACACCCGGGCGGTTACACAGCTCCATATAGATAAGGCCAAACAACATGCGTTCTTCACCAAGATGTGTGTATTCAAACACCACGGAGAGAGGCGGGCAAGCTATTGGCCTATCTGGCACATTTAGATAGCATACCCCCCATAGTGGTCTCCCTGAGGGAAGAAAATGGAGAACTTATCACTGCCCCAAACTCAGTTGCGGATGAATTCCGTAAATATTATACTTCCATATACTCCTCACAGAGCACAGGGACCCTGCAACACATTGAAGGCTTCTTACAGGACATACAGTTCCTACAGCTGGGTTGGGACGAAGTAAATATGCTGGAGGCGCCAATCACAGTTGAGGACATCACAACAGCGATGTCTCAGTTGGCACCCGCCAAGGTCCCCGGCTCTGACGGACTCCCGTTGGAGTTCTACACTACTTATGCGGACGTGTTGGTAAATATATTGCACACCCTATATCACTATATCTTTGACCAGGAGGAGCTCCCACCTTCCATGTGAGAAGCCAAGATTGTGTTCCTCCCTAAGCCTGGTAAGGACCCCCACTCCCCGGACTCATATAGACCTGTATCACTCCTGCAAGTTAATATCAAAATCCTGGGGAAAGTCCTAGCCCCCCGATTGAACCAGGTGATTCTATCCCTGATTCATGTTGACCAAACCGGCTTGGCAAGAATACGGCCATGATCCTTAGACGAATCTTTATGAATATTCAGGCCACACATGATGAAATCGGTGCATGCGTGATTGTGGCGTTAGACGCTGCTAAAGCGTTTGATTCCATGGAGTGGGGGTTCCTCTGGGAGTGCCTCCGTAGGTATAACTTTGGCCCTAAATTCATAAAATGAGTCCAACTACTTTATCAGGGTATTGGTTAATGGGTGGCTATCGGAAGAATTTCCATTGGGGAGAGGCACCCGCCAGGGATGCCCTCTCTCCCCTTTATTGTACGCATTGGTGGCGGAACCGTTGGCCATCTCTATTAGAACTAACGATAATATAAGGGGCTTATGGGTGGGTGACTTTACAGAAAAGATCGGCCTATACGCCGATGATATGGTGTTATACCTTGTGGATTCGGATACATTCCTACGAGAGGTGCTTTCGGTCATAGAACGAATGGGGAAGTACTCAGGAGTAAGGATCAATTGGGATAAGTCTCAAATTCTCCCTATTGATTCGTTCCCCCCTATGCCACTAAGGCGTGTTTCCATTATTAAATATTTAGGCGTTCAGGTTACTAATAAGCTTACAGATTACATACCCCTCAACATTGAACCTCTGTATCAATTAATCAAAGCAAAAACTTAGGTCTGGGCTAAGTTACCGCTGGGAGTTATGGGACGTATAAATCTCATAAAAATGATAGTATTGCCCAAAATACTGTATATGGTCTGGCATGTTCCACTCCCCATCCCAAAGAAATTCTTCAAGTCCTTTGATGCCATCCTCAACTCGTTTGTTTGGGGGCACTCTAGGCATAAACTATCGTGGCTCACGCTGAAAATCCCAGCAGACATGGGGGGTGTGGCGATGCCAGACTTCTTTGACTATTAATTGGCTACCCAGGCCTCGCACATGTATCACTACATTCACTACTCAGACCGTGAGAAATATCGGGCTCTACTCGATGGACCATCGCCTCACTCCGCATGTTCTCCCTTACAGACCATAATGAGCAACACGACAGCCCCAACAGCCCACGGGGCCTCTGGGAGTATGGGGGTGCATCACTATACCATCTGGAAGCATCTTAGGGGCTGTGCACACCCATACTCCCCTCTGGTTCAATGATGACTTATCAGAGGTACGTACAATTCTTGACCAGGTGATATGGATAGAGTGGAACGTACTATACTTACACCAGGTTTTGACGCCAGACGGCCCCAAAACCTTCCAGACGCTCACGGAAGAATACACTCTTCCCAATAACTTACTGTTCAGGTACCTACAACACAGACATGCGCTGCAAGCCCAGTTTCCCACTGGTTACCCTCATTTAACTACTCCCCCCGTCTTGCCTATTATCACGGGAGACGATCCATCACAGTTGATCTCCAACCTCTATTATGCCATATGCCTCCCGACGATACCACACGGGCATACAGGCTCAAGGCCAAGTGGGAGACGGATCTGGGCAACATGGAGGATGAGGATTGGGGGGAGATAATGAAAGGCGCAAGATTGGTTTCCCCTAAGGTATCAGACCGGCTTATGCAACTGTATATTATGCACAGAGCCTACCTTACACCCTATGGCATGTCCCGATTTCAAAAATCCAGAAACCCTTCATGCCCTTGTTGTGGATTACCCCCAGGGACATTTTTCCACTTGCTGTGGTCTTGTACTGTCATACAATCCTACTGGATGCAAATAGTCAGATTCCTCCACGATAACATGGGTGCCCTGCGGTTTTCGACCCTAAACTATGTATACGAGGTTGTAGATGATGTAGATACCGACAAATATATGGCAATATTTTTGAGAGAGACATTATACATTGCTAGGAAAACTATTGCTAAAGTATGGATGCAGCCAACCCCTCCCAGATTTCGGAATTGGATTCGGGAAGTGAATATGGTATTGCAATATAAAAAAAATAATATACGAGCACAGAGGATGCCCTCTCAAATATTCCAAAGTATGGGACAGGTGGCTGTCTAATTCAGATACGTGTACCGAATAAAACGCAAACCGTAGTGATATCTAACCATATTATTGTACTTGTTCATAAAGTATTTGATTGTGGACTTACATGATGAGAGTCATGATATGCTTATTAACACCTTGCTATGCTGTAAAGAAACCTGAGATTACTGTCAATGACTGTGTACAATTTCTATGCATAATCTAAATAAACCAGATTTTTTGATCAAAAAAAAAAAAAAGGAAGTGTCTCCACCATCCAAGTGATGGTGCCATCTCCTTGAGAAAAGTGCATGGCTGGGGGGTGGATGGGTATGGCCTGTACGTGACGTCATCATGCTATCCGCCGTCTGGAATTTGGCACTCGGAGACCGCCTGGTTTGAACTGCTTCTTATGAGGTGTAGCAGTAGTGGAACGTTTGTTTTATAAGCGCATATTTTTCCTGGAATAAAGAGGAAAATACGGCGATATAATGTGTGTTTGTTGCTTTTCCATCTGGAGCGGTCTACTGCTGCCATGGTCAGATGAGCTGCGGTGTGGGGAGACTCAAACTCATTTAATGTGCTTTTGACCACTGAAAACCCATATTGGCCCATATTGTGGGACAAGAAGCTAAATATCTTAATTGGCATCAAGTGTCAACACGTTGGTGATAGGCACTGGATAGTGGAGACACTTTTAAATGTGGAAAGCATATAGCAAACCTTGTTGAACATTGTTTACTACACAAGGCCCACACTATTTGGTAAGAGGCTTTTACTTCACTTCTGTCGGCATGGAATTTCATTCTCATTTGCATTGGATGGTGATCTGCACATCACTGAAAATTTTCTTCATGAGCGTTTTGTACTTTATGAAATGGAACTTCTTTTATATTTACTTTATGAATTGTCACACATGACACACTTCTAGAGGATATTGGATATAGGTTTGTTTTTTATCACGTAATATTGATGAGTTTTCATTTATTTTTATAGTTACTTTGTTAAGCGTGATTTAGCCCCAGACCATATATTTAATTGGGTTGTCTATTTGGTATCACAAAAATTGTGTAAGCGGCAAACTACCACGGCTGCTCAGAGCAAACATGACACACTACTGATGCTTGGTTCACACCATGTGAATATCGCAGCTGTTCCCGCACCAAAAAATGCTCTTTAGACGTGCGGGGCTGCCAATCATTCTTAATGGCACCCCCACACATCTTAAACTGCAGCATGTTTGCGGATACGGGATCCACAGGAAAAGCACATGGTGCAAAAGCAAAATCCTTTTTTGGTGGGAAACGCAGGCACAGCAGCCCATTGAAATGAATGCTAACGCAGGTCGCATACACGCGCAGGTGATTGTTTGCCGACATCCTAGTGATCAATGTGGCGGGGCTTATCAATGGTGTGTATTCATTGGTGCCTACACATTGTTGATATTTAAATGTTGGCCCTGAGCAGCTGCCAATAGGGTATATTTCACTGTATGCAGATAAATATTAGTAGAAATGTTACATGTGTAAAGCGTATAGACAAGAGTTTATGTAGGTTGCTGCCATGAATAGATTATATAAAGTTATAGGGCCATAGGTTTAATGCTCTGGGAAATAAAGCCCACAGCCTAAAAAAAAAAAAAACCAACAGTGTCAGAGTTTTAGAAAGTTAGTTACAGGGCACTTTCCAGATAAGGTTAAAGCATACGATCACCTAAAATGTAGCAAGTCTGCTATGTGCAGAGCATGGATAAAGCCATGTCTGGTTTTATATATATATATATATATATATATATATATATATACACACACACATACATACACATACATATATATATATATATACATACATATATAAACACCCGCCACTTTATTAGGTACCCCTGTTAAATTTCTTGGTAACACAAATTGCTAGCCAGCCAATCACATGGCAGCAACTTAATGCATTTAGGAGGCATCTAGATGTGGTGAAGAGGACTTGCTGAGGTTCAAACCAAGCATCAGAATGGGGAAGAGGGGAATTTGAGCGGCTTTGAACATGGCACGGTTGCTGGTGTCAGACAGGGTGGTCTGAGTATTTAAAAAAACTGAGAATGGTCTGAAAAAGAGGAAATATCCAGTGAGTGGCAGTTGTGTGGACGAAAATGCCTTGTTGATGTGCGATATTCAGATGGTAGGGTCAGAATTTGACATAAACATGAAAGCATAAATCCATCCTGCCTTGTATCAATGGCTCAGGCTGGTGGTGGTGTAATGGTGTGGGGGATATTTTCTTGGTACACTTTGGGGCCCTTCGAACTAGCTGAGCAACGTTTAAACGCCACGGCCTACCTCACTATTGTTGCTGACCGTATCCATCCCTTTATGACTACAGTGCACCCATCTTCTGATGGCTCCTTCCAGCAGGATAATGCAGCATGTCACAAAGCTGAAGTCATCTCACCACTGGTTTCTTGACCATGACAATGAGGTCACTGTACTCCAATGGCATTTCACAGTCACCACAACTCAATCCAATAGAGCACCTTTGGGATGTGGCGGAACGGGAGATTTGCATCATGGATGTGCAGCTGACAAATCTGCCGCAACTGCGTAATGCTATCATGTCAATATGGACCCAAATCTGAGTTATTTTTCCAACACCTTGTTGAATCTATGCCATGAAGAATTAAGTCAGTTCTGAAGGCAAAAGGGGGTCCAACCTGGTACTAGCAAGATGTACCTAATTAAAGAGCCGGTGTGTATATCTATATCAGGGATACCAATAAACAGATGCCACCACAACAGTTCCAAGCTTTGGAGTCTTAATATTTCTGCTACAGGAAATGAAATTTAGAAACTCGGTAGCGACTCCCTTGTATAGACCATAAAAGGTGTGCAGACCTGGAGCTCTCACACACGTGTCACCACCAGAGACAGTGAGGTGATCTAACGCTGCAGCATTTACCAAAAACGAACATCAATTTTTGGCAGAATTACTCACTGAGAGCCCTTTAACACTGGGGCCGCCCGAGCGTCAGCGGTAAAAGTGCCGCTACTTTAGGTCTACAGCCACTTCGGAAGTGCTGCCCATATATTTCAATGGGCAGGGGCGGTGGAGTAGTGGTGTATACATCGCTCCTGTACTGCCCCAAAAAAATGCTGCTTGCAAGAGTTTGTTTCCTCTCCTGCAAGCGTGCCACCCCAGTGTGAAAGGACACACTGACTTTAATTAAGAGGCTCTTTACAGGCCCTATTTTTAGCTAAAAAATGCATGTAAAGCACCTCAGTGTGAAAGGGGTCTAAGACTTTATTAGACTGGCAAGAAGAAACAAGAGTGAAAAGTACAATCCATTCAAAGATCTGTTCAAATAAAGGTCCCATATGCTTAGCAAATTCTTTTTTTAACACATTACACAATTCTCTACAGTTTGGACTGTATGTGGTCAACCCTTCCCTGCGCACATAGTTCAGCTAGCTAGCATCAACAGTGCTCTCACTCTCTATTGCCTGAGTACTCTAAAAAGAGGTTCTCTGCACTGGAGTGCTAGGTTGTGTGCAGCTACTGCAGCTCTCACCAGAAATCTCAGGCTTCTTTCCACACTGTATTGACATACATAAGCCTATTAAAGCTACCCCCACCCCTCCACAAAAATCATCACAAAGGACATAACTTGCCATCAAACAGGTTGTGTTCCTTGTGCTATAAAATTTCCCCCTGTTCATGCAACCCCTGTACCCTCGCACTCTCCCCTCACTGTGTGGGCACATTGTGGTGCCTGCAAGTACTTGTGGAGCCGTTGGGATCCTAGGCCCAGGCTGTAAATAAGTTCTTGACCTGTAAAGCAGAAGCCCTGCCTCCCTCTGGATACTTAGCCAACCCTATCTGTTTCGGCCACCTATGAAGGCTTTAGCATTTTGGAGTTGAATTGCAAGGAGCAAGGCTTAGCATTCTGTGTGGGTAAAATGTAAAAACATTAGAAAATGCTAAATAAATTTAATCTAAGATCATAACAGTGGTTGCTAAGCCACTCTGACATGTTTATACTATCCTCATGGTCTCCTAATGACAAGTGCCCCACTGTGTGTGATTTATTTTAAAAAATGCAGTATATACCAGGATTTCAGAGCGCTGATTGGAGCTCACGTGACCGGCTGGCTCTCCACATCTGACAGCTGGAGCAGGGCCGAGGATCCCCCCATCCCCCCCACGCTGATGTCAGTCGGGAGGGGGGGGGGGGAGAGAGAGAGCCAGCTGGTCACATGAGCGCTGATCGGCGCTCTGAAATCCTGGTATATACTGCATTTTTTTTTTATAAATCACACACACAGGGGCACTTGTCATTAGGGGACAGTGAGGATAGTATAAACATGTCAGAGTCATTTCAGCAGCAGGAGGGAGAGGCACTGTCACTAGCTGACAGGCAGGGAGGGGAGGGGGAAGAGGACAGAGGAGAACACAGGAGAGCAGGGCTGCAGATGACAAATAAACAGACCACAGCGTCAGGGCTAAGCAGTCATGATTTATTGTGGTCAGTTTACAGGGGGGAGGGTAGAAACTGGCAGGACCAGCCAGGTATTTCAGGTGTTACAGGGGGCCAAATTACACAGCTCAAGCACTGTGCTGTATACAATGATTTAAAGGGGCAAGATCCATTTATTATATATTTTTTTTTAGGTTAACAAACGCTTTAATATAATTTATTGTTATTGTGAACAGACTAAACTTCCTGAAATCAGGACAACTACAGGACTTTCTTGAGTTTGTAGCTGACTACTGACTGAATTTACTTCTTGCCTATGATTTTCTTTTTGTACAGAGGAAAACAAAACATCCAAGATACTTTTCCTAGAAATTCAATATGAAACTGTAAACCGGTGAATAGAAACAGAAGAAATAGGTCACCTTAAAGGATCTGAATTCTGTAGAACAGCTTTTTCACCGTGGTTCCTGGTATCCCACATGGTCCACATTATATCAGGGATGTTTCACATTACAGACAGTAAAAAAAAAAAAAAAAATTGACCCCTGCAAACGCTTTGCCTCAGTTCTTGTTTTCTCTGGTATTTTAGATTTGTTGTCCAGTTTGCAAAACACTAGAAAAAGTACTGGAGGGGTGAGGCTCCCACAGAGGCCAGGCATGCCTTTTAACATATTAAACTGGCTAGCAGGGTAAGGGCCCCCTCCTACATCAGACCAGCACATTAGTGGCAGGGCAGATCATATATTTCACAGCTATATGTTCTTGTCCATAATTCACACTAGACTAATTCAGACACCGAATGATATCAATGTGGTCTTAAGCAGCAAAGCTATCCAAAATATAAAAAGCAGGTAGAGTTCAGCAAAGGGTTTGTTAACATTAGTGGTTGAGGGTGGTAAAATCCTGTGGTTGAGTCTCGTTTTTATCACTCCCCCAACCGCTCCTCCTTTTGTTGCTTCATGGCAGAAATGATACCCAGTTGCTTTCAAGTGAATAGGGCAGCTCAGAAAGTGGTTGTGGTTTCAAGGGGTCAAAGTGGCAAGGCGGTGATACAACACCTCCTCACCGTGGGCGGGGATTTATCTCAATGCACCTGTTGTCACTTTTTAAAAGTGGCTCTGTCTATTCATTGCTTCCTGTAAATTAATAAACTGCAAGTACTGTCATCCACTGCAGCAGATGTACTTGTAGTTTGAATAAAGCACGCCCACAGTTCATTCACATTGCCTACAGCTCTGACATGACAGCCCATACAGAGGTACGGGCAGTGTGTGCAGAAGCCTGACACTGCCTCCCCAATCTGCTGATCATGGGTGCAATATTTTCCAGGCTCCAGTATGAAAAATTACATACACAATTTTTACCTGCAAAAAGATGTGCATGTATTAATTGTTATGTAAAGGTGAACTTAGCCTTTTAACTTCCAAAGACGGGCAAGTAAATATTATTATTACTAATAAAAGGGGTGAAATGCCTTAATTTCCTGAAATAATGCTACATACAGGGTATGTCTGAAGACCTAGGCATTTAGTCACATGATCTGTACTTAAGACAGTTCAACAATTCAAACTCAGATCCTTCATCATAACAGAGGTCACATGATATAATACTTCAGCCTTATGATATTGGTTAGCTCTGAGGGAAATCTAAAGCAGTTTATTCTCTAGGACAAGTATGTTAACTCTTTTGCTATTCTTTACTTACCCTATCAAGAAAAAACATTAACACAGCTTTAACTACCTGCCTACTGGGCACTTTTACCGCCTTCCCGCGCCGGCCAATTTTCAGCTTTCAGTGCTGTCACACTTTGAATGATAATTGCACAGTCATGCAATGCTGTACCCAAACACATTTTTTATCATTTTGTTGAGACAGATCACGCTTTCTTTTGGTGGTATTTAATCATCCTTGGAGTTTTTCATTTTTTGCTAATTTTTTTTTTTTCAAAAGACTAAAAATTTTGGAGGAAAAGAAAAATGGATGTTTTGTATAACTTACCGTGAAATCCTTTTCTCTGAGAGTTCACTGACAGACGCAGCCTTCTTATGACACATGGGGTTATGCTCATCCTACTAGGAGTAGACTAGGCAAAAACAAACAAAAGCATAGGTTGGCCCCTCCCAGGGGGCCGTCCTCACCTCAGCATATAATCCCCCTGCTCTGCATAGCACATCAGTTCGTAACAAGCCGTATAAAACCAACGCAGAGGGGTGGGTGCTGCGTCTGTCAGTGAACTCCATTTTTCTCTTCCGTTCACTGACAGACGCAGCCTTCTTATGACACATGGGGACGTCCCAAAGCTGTGCCAATCAAGAGGGGTGGGCAAAAACCATAACAAACCAAAAACGGGTGGGGAGAACTAACCGTGTCGAAACCCTGCAGGGGTACACAGTATTCTTCCGACGCAGACAGTCACTTGCCTTCTCTTTTTACCTCAAGTGACTGTCTGCGTCGTGGGTGGGGAGACGCAACCAAAATATGCCGAACAATGCTTGACTACACGATACGTCTCGTCCCCCTAATATACGACTCCACTCCTGCCGGGGGACCCTCCCCGGTTGGATACGAAAACAAACAAAAACGGATCAGATGAGGATC
>BLSH010370006.1:2121912-2133516 GCA_018402905.1 Glandirana rugosa | reverse complement strand
AACATCCCCCCCCCCCCCCCAAAGAAAAAAAAAAAACTAAGACAATGGCATAATGTGCTAGTATGCACATACTAGCACATTATGAAATACTTACCTTGGAACGAAGCCCGGTCACCACTGAGTGGGCTGACATGTTCCTCCGGCGTCTCTTACAGGTTCGCATGCGCGCGCGAGCCCTCGGTTCTGGCAAGAAGCTCTGAAGTTCTGCCACAATACGCCGGACCTTCAGAGCACATGCGCCTCTGACGTCAGTGGCTGCATGCAGGGTGAATATCTCCTAAACGGTGCAGGTTTAGGAGATATTCATTTTACCTACAGGTAAGCCTTATATAAAACTCCTTTAAGCTGGCCAAAGATGGATCAAAATCTGGCAGGTTTAGCAGGAAACTGCCAAATTTCAATCCATTTCCACTCAACAGAAGAAGTACTAATGATCGACCTCTGTTGAACAGGACTGTTTGAAAACTGTCAGAATAGTACAGCTAGGAAGATTGCTCCATCCACCATTTTTTTTTTTTTAGATCAGAATAATTGGAAAAAAAAAAAAAAAAAAACAAATTCATGTATGGCCAGCCTTAGGGTCCTTTCACACAGGTGTTCCGATCAGGTCCGCCTGTCAGTTTTTCAGGCGGACCTGATCGAATGCTCCATTCCTCCCTATGGGGTGACATGTCCGCTGACATCCGATCCTATCCATGAAATCCAGATGGCTGGAAAATAGGATTTTTTGACTTACCATAAAATCCTTTTCTCTGAGTTCATTGACAGACGCAGCCTCTTATTCATGACACGTGGGTTTATGCACCTTTTACCAGGAGTAGACAAGGCAGAATGAAGTTCAGAAAAGCAAAGCTGGCCCCTTCCAGGAGGGCAGTCCTTACTCAGCACATAACCCCTCAGCCCTGGATAGCATATCAGTTCTTAACAAGCCATACAAACACAACACAGAGGGGTGGGTGCTGCGTCTGTCAATGAACTCAGAGAAAAGGATTTTACATTAAGTCAAAAAATCCTATTTTCTCTTACGTTCATTGACAGACGCAGCCTCTTATTCATGACACGTGGGGATGTCCCAAAGCAGTGTCAACAAAGAGGGCTGGGTAAACAATAACAACTGTACCCAACAGAATGATCTCGGGAGGCGCCAGCCACGCTTACACCGCCGCCTGCAACACTTTGTGGCCAAAAGCAGGATCCGCGGATGCTGACGCATCAACTTTGTAAGATTTAACAAAGGTGTGCACCGAGGCCCAAGTAGCCGCCTTGCACACCTGAGACACCGACGCTTGGGGTCTGAAGGCCCAGGAAGTGCTAATCGCCCTGGTGAAATGAGCCGTGACCGGAAAGGGGGGTTTTTTGCCCCGAACAGCATACGCATGGGTCACAGTCTGCCTGATCCAACGGGATATAGTGGCCGACAAACCTTTGCGCGGCCCTTCCGTCAGCACAAACAGCGCATCCGACCTCCGAAAAGGAGCCGTAGCTGCCAAATACACCCGCAAGGCCCTCCCTACGTCCAAAGAATGCAGAACAATCTCCTTAGGATGAGACGGGCGCGGACACAAGGAAGGGAGAACAGTGTCCTCATTAATGTGAAAAAAGGAAACCCCCTTCAGAAGGAACGAAGGAGACGGACGCAGCACCGGCTTATCCTTATGTAGGACCAAATAAGGAGACCTACACGACAAAGCCACCAATTCAGACACCCGCCTAGCGGATGTAATGGCCACCAAGAAGGCGACCTTCTGAGACAGCAATTGCAAGGGAATATGCCTGATCTGCTCATATGGCGGTTTCTGCAGAACACAAAGTACCAAGTTCAGATCCCACGGTGCCAGAGGCGACCGTACCTGAGGAGCCACATGACCTATACCCCGTACAAATTTACGGATCAAAGAATGCGTCGCCAAAGGATGCTGAAAAAGAATCGCCAGAGCAGAAATCTGACCCTTGAGTGTGCTCAAAGCCAACTTTTGATCCAGGCCTTGTTGAAGGAAGGCCAGCACCCGAGATACCGAAAAAGAACGGGGGTTATAAACCGCGCCTCACACCAGGCAATATAGGCTTTCCAGGTGCGATGATAGAACTTGCGCGCCTTAAGCATGGTGGGGAGCACTGACTCAGAGACCCCCCTGTCCCTCAGTACCTGGGACTCAATAGCCATGCCGTCAAAGCCAGTGAGGGTAAAGCAGGGTGCAAGATGGTACCCTGCGACAGCAGATATTTGCAAGTCACCAGGGAACATCTGTTACCATCCGCACCACGTCGGCGTACCAAGGACGCCGAGGCCAATCCGGAGCCACCACGATTGTCGGGATTCCCTCCACTTCTATCCTGCGCAGTAGCCGCGGTAGAAGTTTGAGAGGAGGAAAGGCGTACAGAAGCCTGTACCGGGACCATAGGGCCACCGGGGCGTCCCTTGACCTGCACACGAAGGTCTTCACCTTGTGATTGAATCTGGATGCCAGGAGATCCACATCTGGCGTGCCCCACCTTTTGCAAATCTGGCGAAACACCTCTGGATTCAGGGACCATTCTCCCTGGTCCAGCGTTTGGTGACGGAGAAAGTCCGCCTTCCAGTTGTCTATGCCCGGAATGTAGATGGCGGAGATTGCTGGCACGTGAAGTTCTGCCCACCTTAGAATGTGGGCTGCCTCTGCTGCTAAGCTCCTTGTTCCGCCTTGATGGTTCACGTACGCCACCGCCGTGGCGTTGTCCGACTGAACCCGAATCGGGAGGCCGTGCAGCCTTGCCGACCAGTGGGAGAGACAGAGCCTGATCGCCCTCAGCTCCAACCCATTGATCGGAAGACGAGACTCCTGTGCGACCAACGGCCCTGAGCCGACAGTTGCCCCAGGACTCCTCCCCAGCCCGAGAGGCTGGCATCCGTCATGACTATCGACCACTCCAGGGGAAGGAACGACTTCCCCAAGGTCAGTGCCGGGGCCCGAAGCCACCAAGTCAACGACCCCCTGGTCTGATGATCCAGCCGGACCAGCAGATCCAGAGACGAGGGAGACTTGTCCCACTGCAGCAGTATCGCTCGCTGCAGGAGCCGGGTGTGACTCTGAGCGTACAGTATTGCCTCGAAGGTCGAGACCATGTGCCCCAACACCCGCATGCAGAAACGTAAGGAGGACCACCGTCATGAGAACAGGGTTCGCACCGCTGCTTGTAGCGTCAGCAACTTGGCCGGAGGTAGAAATACCTTCGCCTGCACCGTGTTCAATATCAGGCCCAGATATTCCAGGCGACAGGACGGGGTCAATGTCGACTTCTGTAGATTGATCCCACAAATGGGAACGTGAAGATACTGACTCCATCCTGAATTTGCGCGCCTTCACAAAGTGATTGAGCGCTTTCAAGTCGCAAAAACAGATATTTTTGACAGCATCGGTACCAAGTCCAGTGCTGCGTCAGAGGTAACGAAGCTCCTGCACCAGGTGGTCTGCTCACTGCACAGATTCAGGCGAATCCACTCAGCCCTGAGCATCACTCCACTCCATTGCACACTCTGTGAGCGACTGTGCCACCATGACTGACGCCAAGGCCGGCCTCATGGCTGCCCCCGCCACCAAGAAAAGTGCCTTGGACACTTGCTTCCGTCCGCCTATCGGCCGGGTCCCTAAAAGAGGGGGACCCCTCCAAGGGAATAGTTGTCGCCTTATTCAGGCGGGCCACCGGCTGATCCACCGTGGGGAAGGCCCATTTCTGTAACAGGCTGTGCTCAAAAGGGTAGCGCACAGAAAAAAGTTTTGGCAGAGTAAAGGAATTTAGCGGACGCTGCCATTCCTTATAGACAAACTGGTCAAAATACTGGGAGGTAGGGAAACACCTTGGGAGCACGGGATGGCTTCTTGGACCCAAAAGTGTAGGCAGACGCCTCTGACTCCCCAGCCTGGTCCAGCCATAGAGAATTATGAACGCCCGTGACCAGGGCGCCCACCAGCGCCTTTTCGCGCGCCACCGAGGCCCCCTGGTCCTCTTCACCATCCGAAGGCTCCAGCTCCCTGTCCGAGAGCTCCACGGGGGTCCCTGTGACCCCAGAGCCCCCTTCCGGCTCCGAGCCCTCCTCTGAAGATTGAGGTGGGCGCTTCTTGGGGCCCCCCCCTACCCCGGCTCGGTTCCCCCCGGGCGAAAAACTCTTCCAAAATTGAAGTCAAGTGATCCAGGGAAACCAGCGGTCCCAGCACGGCTTGTGCTTCCGTGGACCCCTCCGGAGAAGCAACTACCGGTTCAGCCGCCATTGCGCCACCACCGGGACACTTATGAGGCCTACCGGCCATACGCCCCCACAATGCCCTACAGAACGATCGGGACTGCCCAGTAGGACCCAGCACCACAGCGCCCGCACCCCAGGAAGAGAACCAGCGATACTTGCTGAAATACTGCCCTCCTGCAGATGCTTGATAAGAGGCTGCCCCGTCTGCCGATGCCGCTGCCGACCAAGAGGAGGGAGAAGTGGCGCCAACACACACGTGTTATTTCCCATTCAGGGAGACCAACCTAAAATGGGCGTCAAGCGGTTTAGAGAGAAAGTAGGGAAAACCTTGTCACCTGTACCCCCACCGGAACGGGCACCGCTAGCCGCCCCCCCTCCGCCCCCAGGTGGGGCGGAGGGGGGTGTCACTCACCCTTCCAGATGGGCATAGCGGGTAGCCACCTGGAGCAGACTTTCCTCCCCCCAGGTGGGGAGGGATGCTGCTGGCCATGCGACCCCTGGAGCGAGCTGCAGCCCGGTCACTGGGTACGCGGGTGGGGCGTTTAACCCACTGGCCACCCGCACGGAACGGGTACGATGCAGTGGACCCTGCTATAGCTAAAGGTGGCTCGCATCCGTCGGCCGTGCTGGGGAGATGTTAGGACAAGGGATATTCGCATGTCCCCCAGCTGGCTACTTGATTGCAGTCTTCATCAGAAGGCTTGTGCAAAAAGAAAAACAGAAAAAAATAGGGGAACCGCAGATCCCAGCAGGGAACCAGGTCTAACTCCTTGCACTAGGCAGAAAAAAACTGATATGCTATGCAGGGCTGAGGGGTTATATGCTGAGTAAGGACGGCCCCCTGGGAGGGGCCGGCTTTGCTTTTCTGAACTTCGTTCTGCCTAGTCTACTCCTGGTAAAAGGTGCATAAACCCACGTGTCATGAATAAGAGGCTGCGTCTGTCAATGAACATAAGAGAAACCCTATTTTCCATCCGTCTGGCGGTTTGGATGAAAACAGACAGGCAATCCGTTTTCATCCAATCTCCATATAGTGGGGATCAGCGGATCGATCAGTGAGAATCAGCAGATCGATCTCTGCTGAGCAAAGCAGAGTCTGTACATGGAAAAGCCCGTATGAAAGGCCCCTTACAAAGCTCTACTGCTGCCATTGATGCTCAAAGTTCCCATGTAATCTGCTTTTAGAGAACCTCTTGCACTTGCTACAGTGTCAGCTACACATCATTTCTCTGGACCATATAAGAGTGCACCATTTTTGCACAATGTATTTTGATGGTTTGTAGTCTCCCCTAGAAGAACATGGCAGGATCACCAGGCCTTATATCCTCAGATAACTGTAAGTCAGTCAATTTCTAAACAAAACAATTGCTGTGGAACAGGGAAATGGTGCTCCAGACACCTCGGGTCAATCTCTGGTTAAAGAATTACCTGACAAGGATTTCAAACTGGTATGATAGCAATACGCCCAAAGAGCTGGTGTCTGCAAGTGTCCTACAGACATTAGGCGATTCCATGATCTAGATGAGGGATTTCCAAACTACGGCCCTCCAGCTGTTGCGGAACTACAGGTCCCATGAGGCATTGTAAAGTACTGACAGTCACAGAAATGACTAGGCATGATGGGAATTGTAGTTCCTGAACAACTGGAGGGCCATCGTTTGGAGACCTCTGAATGACTGTGAAGGTCTATGCGCACATTTAACATAACAAAACCATAGGCTTAATTTACTCATGGAAGGCTGATCACTCAATTCTCTTACACGGATTCAAACACATTAGAAGTAGCCAGCCTGATCTAACAAACTGCAGGTCTAAATATAAACATAACAGGTTTGCAATTAAAACGCTAAACAAAAGACTGAATGAATAAAAATGCTAAAGTGATACATTAGAACAAATAATGAGATGAAGAGGGGCAACAAACCTTTTTATTCAGCTTTAGCCACGTTGAATAACCTTTACTGTCTACATACTGCAGCCCGAAGAACCAGACTTCACGCAGACCGACCGTCTTCACCACCTACAGGAGGAGACAAAAATACCATTATAGAGATGACATTTCTGACACAGTAATAATCTTATGCAATGGAAGCTTGTGGTTCAGCAAACCATATAATGATATATCCATTTGTCCTATGCTACTCTGTGTCAATATTGTTGCAGAGTACACATTCCATACTAATCTATCATACATTTACAGGACCGATCTTTGCTATGATGTGACTGCTATGCGCAGGAATGATGTCACTGTGGAGTGGCCAACCAAGCGAAAAGTCAGAACCTGAAAGAAGACCAGGGGAAGATGGCTTGGCAATACTGCCATAACATGCCAATATGCTGTGCATACCAGCACATTTTGCTTAAAAGCTCATGGGGTCCAATTAAAACTTGTTTTTGCAGAGGTTTAATTCCACTTTAACAAACGTGTGAACAGAAGCCCAGGTGCAGCCTTGCAAAGCCGATGCTGAAAGGCCCATGAAACACTTAGTTTCAGAGTTGAGTTGAGAGGTAAATTCACTCAGCATGCACCATGTCCAGACAGTGCAGGGAAAATTTGCTTAGAATACTTCAGAACAGGACATAAGGAAGAAAGGACAAAATCCTGATCAATGTTGATGGCAGAACCCACCATCAGGAAGAAGGAGGCATCAAAACAATCTTGTCCAGCAATAAAAAAAGGCACCTTACAGTATAAGGCCGCCAAGTCAGACTCTCTTTGAAGAGGTGATAGCCACAAGAAAGGCTACCTTACCAGTAAGGTCAGACAAAGGAATAGCCCTGATAGATTCAAAGGGTGGCTTCTGCAGAATTGGTAGAGCCAGATTGAGATCCCAGGGGGAAACAAGAGAACGAACATGGGGAGAGATGTGAGCTACTCCCAAACAAAGAACTTAAACCAGAGAGTGAGAGATCAAAGGTATCTGACACAAAGGCCAAGATTTGTCCCTTAATAGTACTCAAGGTCAAATATTAGTTCACATCAGACGGACAGAATTTCCCACAAAGTACTTCCAAGGATGAAAGTTCTTCAACAAGCAAAACAGGCCTTGCAGGTGCAATGGTAGAGTCAATGACACGTTGACTTTCTAGACTTCAAGAGGGTAGGGTTAAATCTGAAGGTCTGAAAGTTAAAATCAGTCAACGAGAAGCCTAATGGAACACTGGCCCTTGGGACAGGAGGTATGAACAGTCCAAAAGGGTCCACAAGAGCTTGAGCATGTCTGGGTAACACGTCCTCCTTGTCCAATTTGGTGCAATGAGGACCGCCAGAGTGCCCGTCTTCTCTATCTTGTGGAGTAAGCAAGGAAAACTCTGGAGGGCTGGATAAGTCTAGACCAAGTTGAACTGATCCTATGGTGTCACCAGAGCATTGGCGACACACCTATACAACTTTGTTGTTCAATATGGATACCAGGAGGTTCACATCTGGCATTCCACACCAATGGCAAAGTATTTGAAAGACCTTTGGATGGAGAGTCCATTCTCCTGAATTTAGGCAATGGCGACAGAGAAATTCCATCTTCCAATTTTTTTTACACTTGGGATGCAGATGGTGGACAGGGTCAGAACATAGTTCTGCTCAAGTGAGGATCATGTCTGCTTCCCTTAGAGCTGCACAATGTCTGGTGCTGCCTTGGTTCATATATGCCACCGTCATGGCATTTTCCAGCTGGATTTTCATTGGGTGTCATTATAGGATTCCAGCTTTGAAGGAACAAAAAAAATCATCCAAAGTCCCAAAGTGTTGAGAAGAAATTGAGCTTTCTCCGATGACCAAGTCACCTGCACCAATAAGGAGTGCAAAGCAGCTCCCCAGCCTGACAGGCTGGCATCCATTCTGAGATCTGTGGAGGAAAAGGTTTCCTTAACTCCAGTGCCAGGTTGGAAAACCACCATGCTAGAGAGAGTCTGGCCCTAGCAGTAAGACAAGCAGGGCAGTCCAAGGAATTAGTCGGTTTGTGTCACAGGGCCAGAATGTTGGGTTGCAATGGTCTAGAGTGAAAGTAGGCATAAGGCACTGCCTCGAAGGAGGCCACCATAAAAACAAAGCAAAGCACAAAACAAGGATGGGGCTTTGGTATGGGAATGCAGGGACATAAGTTTGTCCTGAGGCAAAAAATTATGGACAAGGACAGGCCCAGCACCAGACCCAGGTAATTCAATCTGCAAGATGGGTCCGGTGAGGACTTCTGGAGGTTGAACATCCAATCAATGCTCTGCAGAGCCTGTACCATGTTGGTGGATGTTGGCTGACAGGGAGGACTAATCCTTTAACTGGAGATTGTCCAGGTAACCCACAACATAAATCACTTGAGAACAGAGCAAAGCCAGAACCATGTGAAAGTACCTTGATGAAAACCTGGAAGAATGCCGACAGGCCCAAAGAAGGACAACAAACTGGTAATGCTGATCGCTGACTTGAAAACGCAGAGAAAGAGGAGTCATAAAAATGTAAAATATGTTGATAGGCACTCTGGATATCGATTTGGCCAGAAAATCCCCCCATAAGGAGACAGGTACTGACTGATCTGGCATTGCCAATGAAAACATAGGGACAAGTGAGTTTTCAGATCCAGCATGGGCCAAACTCCTCCATTTATTTAGGAAAAGAGGCTTGAACAGAAACCTTGAAAGCATTCTCCTGGTGACCCCTTGATCTAAGATCTAACGGTTTAACAGCAGCAAGCAGATTCATCTGTCGAGATGGGGAATGAGAGACATTGAAGCGCATGCAGCAGGATGAAGGCCGAGTGTACAACTCTAATTTGCAGCCCCTGGAAACAACACATTCTGGACCCAGGTGCCTGAGATTTTCAAGGAAAACAGGGCTGATAAGGCCGACAGACATACCCTCACCTTGAGAAGAAGGGTGTGCACCATCACTGTGAATAGGCCTTGGCAGGCCTGGAATGCCAGGTCTTTTTGCAAATATACGTTCCTATCCTAGACTTATACTTATACAAGGAGGGCCCAAACAGGCTTCAAAGGGTAACCATTCAAGAGGTTAACTGCGAGGGTTAACTGCGAGGGTGTTCTGCAGGACATCATTTAAGCCACAGAATCCTGCGCATGTGTTGAGAGGGAAGGCTCATTTTGGAAATTTGGCGAAGTATCAACCAAGCATTTAAAGTATCCACCAAGCAAAGTATTTACACAGCAGCATAAAGCTGAAGGAAAAAGGTCCAGCTGACTATGGACAAAGGGATACATAAGGAGGGAACTGGGGTTCCAGGCTGTACACTTAGTTTGCATGGCAGGACCCACCAAGATAAAGAAAGCCCCCAACCTTTAATCTACCAGGTCGGTGAACATAGGTTGAACATCCACGGGGGCCATGAGTGTCATGGGATACTGGTGAGCCAAAAGTTTGGGAGGAGCAAAGATCCCCTCTGGGTGAGGCCAGTCTCTATACAGGACTGGCTCAACCAGCGTGTGGACAAGGAAGTCTTAGCTAGCGTGTGGAACCTTAGATACTTGATACCTTTGGCTGCTCTAATGCTAAACAAGAGCATACAGCTTCCATAAGTGTAGCAATAGCCTCTTTGAGCTTGGAAGAAATACAGTCAGGTCCATAAATATTGGGACATCTACACAATCCTAATCTTTTTGGCTCTATACACCACCACAATGGATATGAAATGAAACAAATAAGATGTGCTTTAACTGCAGACTTTCAGCTTTAATTTGAGGGTATTTACATCCAAATCAGGTGAACGGTGTAGGAATTACAACAGTTTGTATATGTGCCTCCCACTTTTTAAGGGACCAAAAGTAATGGCAGCCATACATGACCACGCCATGACACTACCACCACCATGCTTCACTGATGAGGGGGTATGCTTTGGATCATGAGCAGTTCCTTTCCTTCTCCATAATCTTCTCTTCCCATCACTCTGGTACAAGTTGATCTTGGTCTCATCTGTCCATAGGATGTTGTTCCAAAACTGTGAAGGCTTTTTTAGATGTTGTTTGGCAAACTCTAATCTGGCCTTCCTGTTTTTGAGGTTCACCAATGGTTTACATCTTGTGGTGAACCCTCTGTATTCACTCTAGTGAAGTCTTCTCTTGATTGTAGACTTTGACACACATACACCTACCTCCTGGAGAGTGTTCTTGATCTGGCCAACTGTTGTAAAGGGTGTTTTCTTCACCAGGGAAAGAATTCTTCGGTCATCCACCACAGTTGTTTTCCATGGTCTTCCGGGTCTTTTGGTGTTGCTGAGCTTACCTGTGCGTTCTTTCTTTTTAAGAATGGTGTAGGAATTACAACAGTTTGTATATGTGCCTCCCACTTTTTAAGGGACCAAAAGTAATGGGACAATTGGCTGCTCAATGGCCAGGTGTGTGTTATTCCCTCATTATCCCATTTACAAGGAGCAGATAAAAGGTCCAGGGTTCATTTCAAGTGTGCTATTTGCATTTGGAATCTGTTGCTGTCAACTCTCAATATGAGATCCAAAGAGCTGTCACCATCAGTGAAGCAAGCCATCATTAGGCTGAAAAAACTGAAAAAACGAAACAAACCAATCGGAGAGATAGCAAAAACATTAGGTGTGGCCAAATCAACTGTTTGGAACATCCTTAAAAAGAAAGAACGCACCGGTGAGCTCAGCAACACCAAAAGACCCGGAAGACCATGGAAAACAACTGTGGTGGATGACCGAAGAATTTTTTCACTGGTGAAGAAAACACCCTTCACAACAGTTGGCCAGATCAAGAACACTCTCCAGGAGGTAGGTGTATGTGTGTCAAAGTCAACAATCAAGAGAAGACTTCACCAGAGTGAATACAGAGGGTTCACCACAAGATGTAAACCATTGGTGAGCCTCAAAAACAGGAAGGCCGGATTAGAGTTTAAAAAAAAGCCTTCACAGTTCTGGAACATCATCCTATGGACAGATGAGACCAAGATCAGCTTGTTCCAGAGTGATGGGAAGAGAAGAGTATGGAGAAGGAAAGAAACTGCTCATGATCCAAAGCATACTACCTCATCAGTGAAGCATGGTGGTGGTAGTGTCATGGCGTGGGCACATATGGCTGCCAATGGAACTAGTTCTCTTGTATTTATTGATGATGTGAATGCTGAGAAAAGCAGCAGGATGAATTCTGAAGTGTTTCGGCCAATATTATCTGCTCATATTCAGCCAAATGCTTCAGAACTCATTGGACGGCGCTTCACAGTGCAGATGGACAATGACCCAACGCATACTGCGAAAGCAACCAAAGAGTTTTTTTAAGGGAAAGAAGTGGAATGTTATGCAATGGCCAAGTCAATCACCTGACCTGAATCCGATTGAGCATGCATTTCACTTGCAATAAAAAAACAGTCAATTAACCAGTGAGCCAGCACACTCAGTAATTCAGGAATATTGCACAATAAG
>BLSH010370006.1:2087557-2113659 GCA_018402905.1 Glandirana rugosa | reverse complement strand
GATGTGCAAGGGGGGTACAGCGGTGGAGCCGATGTGCAGGGGAGGTACAGCAGTGGAGCAGCAGATGTGCATAGAGGGGGTACAACAATGGAGCAGCAGATGTGCAGGGGGGGTACAGCGGTGGAGCAGCAGATGTGCAGGGGGGGTACAGCGGTGGAGCAGCAGATGTGCAGAGGGGGGTGTAGTGGTGGGGCAGATGTGCAGGGGGTACAGAGGTGGAGATGTGCAGGGGAGTACAGCGGTGGAGCAGCAGATGTGCAGACAGGGGTACAGTGGTGGGGCAGATGTGCAGGGGGGTACAGTGGTGGAGCAGATGTGCAGGGGGGCACACAGTGGTGGGGCAGATGAGCAGGGGTTACAATTGTGGAACAAATAAGCAGGGGGGTAGAGTGGTGGAGCAAATTTGGCAGTGGGGTACAGTGATCTGAGGTGTGAAGGTGCAGGATGTTAATTTCTCACCATTATTCAAGTTGTTTACAGCATTGACTTTATAAAAATTCCTTTTAGTGATTGAGAGTGTGCAGTTGACTTCTTGACCAGTTCCCGACTGCGCGCCGTGTTTTCACGGCGGCAGTCGGGATGCTGAGCGCGAATCGCCGTAAAAAGATCTGCAATCAGCCACTAGGGGGCGCGTGCGCACCCGCCGCACTCCTGAGGAGTGTGCCCGCGGCTCAGGCGGACCCGATGTCCGCCGGCGAGCCGCGATGAGCGGCCACAGGGAAAGAACGGGGAAACACGGCGTTCCCCGCTCTGTTAGTGCAGGCATGGGTGATCTACTGATCCCGGTCACTGGGATCAGCTAGATCTCTCATGCCCAAGTTAGCCCAACCCCCCCACAGTAATAACACACCAAGGGAACACAGTTAAACCCTAACACCCCCCCCCAGGTTAACCCCTTCACTGCCATGACAGTAATCAGTGGACATTTACATTTCTGATCGCTGAATAAATGCCAATGGTCCCAAAAATGTGTCAAAAATGTCCGACATGTCCGCTGAAATATCGCATTACCGCTAAAAATCGCAGATCGCCGCCATTACTAGTAAAAAATAAAAACAAAATAAAAACCCCAGAAATTAATTCTCACCATCCGTAAACGCGGCCACTTTTGCGCAAACCAATCAAACGCAGATTGCGATTTTTTTAATCACAAATATGAGGTATTATATAAATAGGCCAAAAACGGTGAAATAAAATTTTTTTTATATATTTTTTTGGATTTGAATTTTAGCAAAAAGTAAGAAATTTTTCTTCTTTTGTTTATAGCGGCGATCAGAAATGACGCAGAGGCGATCAAATACCACCAAAAGAAAGCTCTATTTGTGGGAAAAAAAGAACGCAAATTTTGTTTGGGTGCAACGTCGCACGACCGCGCAATTGTCAGTTAAAATGACGCAGCGCCGAATCGCAAAAAGTGCTCTGGTCCTAAAGCTGGAAAACCTTCCAGTTGGTAAGTGGTTAAATACCGCACTCTCACTGTGCTCAAAAGGTTGCCTTTAAGCAACCTTAATGCAATGCATGATAACATATGAAGCCAAGTGCAGTTCATTGTAATCCATTTAGAATGGCACTCCAGTACACCAAGGCAGTGCACCATAACACACTTGCTTTTCAACCCACAACTGGACTATGCATTGTGGTGCAATGCACAATAAATGCATAACCCTTAAAGTGTTACTAAACCCACAACAGTAAAATTAATCAGTGTGTATATGCAGTAAAGCATGTATGTTATACTCACCGTGGAATCTAAGGGGTTAATCATCTGCATTGTGTAAAAAGGCTGTTTATGCTGTCTTCTCTGATCTGCCCCTTCTTCCACAGTCCCCAAACCATCTCATGATAGAACAGAGCTTTGAGGGCAAGCTGCACAAGTTTAGTTTGGGGTGTATTGCTAGAGTTTTTTCTTAGGAGAGTGCATGTGATCAGCACAGGGCCAGTCAGCACTGTCCAGAGGGTCGTGGGTCCTGCAGCCTCATAGGGCAATCAGAGGAGAATACAAACTCCTCCTGCAAGTTTTAACCAGACACTGATTGAAGTCACAAGACTGCTATATACTACTGATGGGAAAAGGCATTTAGCAGTCTATAGTTACTAAAATAATTACGTTTTCGTGTTCTGTGTACTGTGGGAGACCAGATATAGTGAATGCAGGGTCCTGGGTTTAGAAGCACTTTAAATGTGCGCCACAATAAGGTACAAAAAATGTAATCATTGAAATCTGTAAAAGACCCCATCTGATTATGGTACTATTCCTAGTCAATTTTGTTTATTGGAGTTTAACAGTATACAAAAAAAAAAAAAAAAAAATGCAATAGCAGAACAAGAGATAATACATCTGAACATAACATAGGCTTCGGACTCCATACAAAGTAGAATTAGTTATTCAAAAAATCTCATCAGTAAGGAAGAGAGAATCATAGCAATTAATGAACACTGAAAATTGATTAAAGTCACTTACAGTTATTGTAGAAATCATTTAAGGGAACATAACTCAAGAAAATAGTTGATATTGTTGTATCTTAAACTGGAGTCTAAGTAAAAATTGTTGTAAAATTATGAAAAGTAGACTGAGGTTCTGCGCTTAGAGCTAGAAGAAGAAAGCAAGGAAAAAGGATAGGATAGGATAGGAAAGAAGAGAAAGGAAGGGAAGAGTAGTGTATATATAGAGAGAGAAGAGATATAAAGAAGAGAAATTCCCGGGATGAAGCATGGCAGGAGGCTTAAAATGTTTAATGGCGGTTACCGTATATGGGCGAAATTTACCAAGGCATCAGCATGGAGTCATCAAAATTGGAAGGTAAAAAATGGGTCACCCAAGGGAGCCATATTTTTTGGAAATTACATATTTTGTCTTGAGCAATAGCATCTGTCTTGGCATGAATCATTGCTTGATTTATTCTATACTTAGTTTTGGATATTGCTAGATTTGGTGATTTCCAGGCTTTAGTGATTGTTTGTTTTGCCGCTGTTGTAACTTGTAGAAGAAGTTTAAACTGATTACGCGCAAGATTTGCCGGTTTCAGATTTAAAAGCGCTATAGATGGATCCAGAGAGATAGTTACAGCAAATAGTGTAGAAATCATGAAAAACACATTTTCCCAAAACCTTTGAACTATTTGACAGTCCCACCATACAGTGCCTTGCGAAAGTATTCGGCCCCCTTGAACTTTGCGACCTTTTGCCACATTTCAGGCTTCAAACATAATGATATAAAACTGTAATTTTTTGTGAAGAATCAACAAGTGGGACACAATCATGAAGTGGAACGAAATTTATTGGATATTTCAAGCTTTAACAAATAAAAAACTGAAAAATTGGTCGTGCAAAATTATTCAGCCCCCTTAAGTTAATACTTTGTAGCGCCACCTTTTGCTGCGATTACAGCTGTAAGTCGCTTGGGGAAGTCTCTATCAGTTTTGCACATCGAGAGACTGAAATGTTTGCCCATTCCTCCTTGCAAAACAGCTCGAGCTCAGTGAGGTTGGATGGAGAGCGTTTGTGAACAGCAGTTTTCAGTTCTTTCCACAGATTCTCCATTGGATTCAGGTCTGGACTTTGACTTGGCCATTCTAACACCTGGATATGTTTATTTGTGAACCATTCCATTGTAGATTTTGCTTTATGTTTTGGATCATTGTCTTGTTGGAAGACAAATCTCCGTCCCAGTCTCAGGTCTTTTGCAGACTCCATCAGGTTTCCTTCCAGAATGGTCCTGTATTTGGCTCCATCCATCTTCCCATCAATTTTAACCATCTTCCCTGTCCTTGCTGAAGAAAAGCAGGCCCAAACCATGATGCTGCCACCACCATGTCTCACAGTGGGGATAGTGTGTTCAGGGTGATGAGCTGTGTTGCTTTTACGCCAAACATAACGTTTTGCATTGTTGCCAAAAAGTTGAATTTTGGTTTCATCTGACCAGAGCACCTTCTTCCACATGTTTGGTGCGTCTCCCAGATGGCTTGTGGCAAACTTTAAACAACACTTTTTATGGATATCTTTAAGAAATGGCTTTCTTCTTGCCACTCTTCCATAAAGGCCAGATTTGTGCAGTATACGACTGATTGTTGTCCTATGGACAGAGTCTCCCACCTCAGCTGTAGATCTCTGCAGTTCATCCAGAGTGATCATGGGCCTCTTGGCTGCATCTCTGATCAGTCTTCTCCTTGTATGAGCTGAAAGTTTAGAGGGACGGCCAGGTCTTGGTAGATTTGCAGTGGTCTGATACTCCTTCCATTTCAATATTATCGCTTGCACAGTGCTCCTTGGGATGTTTAAAGCTTGGGAAATCTTTTTGTATCCAAATCCGGCTTTAAACTTCTCCACAACAGTATCTCAGACCTGCCTGGTGTCTTCCTTGTTCTTCATGATGCTCTCTGCGCTTTAAACGGACCTCTGAGTCTATCACAGTGCAGGTGCATTTATATGGAGACTTGATTACACACAGGTGGATTCTATTTATCATCATTAGTCATTGAGGTCAACATTGGATCATTCAGAGATCCTCACTGACCTTCTGGAGAGAGTTTGCTGCACTGAAAGTAAAAGTGGATGATTAATTTTGCACGCCCAATTTTTCAGTTTTTTATTTGTTAAAAAAGTTTGAAATATCCAATAAATTTCGTTCCACTTCATGATTGTGTCCCACTTGTTGTTGATTCTTCACAAAAAATTACAGTTCTATATCTTTAGGTTTGAAGCCTGAAATGTGGCAAAAGGTTGCAAAGTTCAAGGGGGCCGAATACTTTCGCAAGGCACTGTATATGTAGATGTGAACCAGGTTCTGTACAGCCTCGAAAACAAAATGGAGAAGAATTGTGTGCAAACTTCGCAATTCTGGTAGGTACCAGGTACCAGCGCATTAGTACTTTATAGTTGGTCAGTACTTCATAGTTGGTCTCTAATGCAATAACATTTTGTGAGGAAGATTTAGCAGTATTCCATATCATGTCCCAGTCAGTTTTATCCAATGTAATTCCAAGATCAGACTCCCACTTTGTCACATATGAAGGCGACTTTGAATCAGCAGTTGTGATGAGTTGGGCATAGAGAAATGAAATAAATCCATTCGTATGGGGATCATGTTTGCATATATGTTCAAAACGCATTAATTTATCAAAGGAATGATTTCCTAAAATGTAGGGCATGTAAAAGTTTTTAATTTGAAAAAATCTAAAAAGTTCTGAGTTTGGAAGACTATGACTTTTACAAAGATCAGGAAATGCTGCAAAGGAGGAGGAAGATGTTAAATCATGTAGTCGGGTTAAGTTGGAGGAAACCCATGCTTTAAAGGAGTTAGGAAAAGTCCAGGCTGGATAAAAAAAGAGGATTTTTGATAAATGATAGGAGTGGTATATGTGGAGATTGTAAGCCAAAATCTGTTTTATATTTGTCCCAAATGTTAAGAGTATGTTTAGTTATTGGATTAATGAGCTTCTTCAGATCTACAGGGCGTAACCAAATTAAATTGGATATAGTCAACGCGTCACAATCTACTGATTCAAGAGATACCCATAGTGGGATCTCATTGGTAGCATGGTATTTAGTTAATTGTGCTAAAATAGCTGCATGATAGTAAGAGAACAGATTAGGGAATCCGAGGCCACCTTTTGTCTTTAGAAGGTAAAGAGTATGTTTAGGTATTCAAGGTTTTATAGAACCCCAAACAAATTTTTCCATTTTAGTTTGTAGTAGTCTTAAATAATATGTTGGAACAGAGATGGACAAAACCTGAAAGAGATAGAGGATTTTAGGCAATATAGTCATTTTAAGAACAATGATTCTACCTATCCAGGATAAAGGAAGAGAGGACCAGTGTGTAAATAGGTTATTCATTTGGCGTAATAAAGGGGGGAAATTCGCTGAAAAAAGGTCAGAGAGATTAGGTACGAGGTTAATACCTATATAAGGAAGTTTGGTAGTAGACCATGAAAAAGGGAGAGATAATTGTGCTTGTTGCAATACTGGAGGAGGAAGGGAAATATTTAGTGCCTTCGATTTTTGGGGATTAACGATTAGTCCAGATATGTGAGCAAAGTGATCTAGCTTTTGAATAAGGTTGGGGGCAGAAATATGCAGGGAAGACAAAGATTAATATGTCATCAGCGAATAGACACATTTTATGCTGATGTCCAGCTAATTCAACACCTTTTATTGATGGGTCTGAGTGAATTGACTGAGCTAAAGGTTCGATAAGTAAAGCGAATAAAAGTGGGGACAACGGAACATAACGTAGGTAAGGCCATGATACCGTATCAAATGCTTTTTTGATATCCAATGATATAAAGCAGAGCGGGATGTGTCTTTTCTTAGCAGAATGCATTAGTAGCATTGCCCTATGTATGTTGTCTCCCGCTTGGTCCTTTGGAATAAACCCAGCTTGGTCTCTATTAATTAAAGTACCTATTATATTATTTAGACGGGTTGATAAAACTTTTGATGGAGTTTATTGTCTAAATTGAGTAAGGAGATAGGCCTAAAATTTGAACAAGATGTTTTATCAGAGTGCTGCTTAGGAATCATTGAAATAATTGCTGTTAAGGTTTCAGGTCTAAAGGAGTGTCCATCAAGAAGGGAATTGAGAGCTTTTGTTAGGACTGGGGCAAGAATATGTGAAAATTTCTTGTAATATAAGGCTGAAAAGCCATCCGGGCCAGGGCGCTTATTTAATTTAAGAGATTTAATAGCTAATAATAATTCGTCAGTAGTAATAGGAAATTCAAGATTGTCGCGGTGGACTATGGGAATAGACGGGAGAGTGATATGTGAAAAAAATGAGTCTGCTGAGGCCTGATCTAATTGATCTTGTTTCTTGTATAAGGAAGCAAGGTGTTTATAAAAAGCTTTGAGAATTTTTACTGGATTACTAGAATATATATCCCGAGTTAGTTTCATACGAATTGGTTTGGAGGGGCGATTTAGCTTCTTAAGAGCTCGTGCTAGGAGGGTATTTGGTTTATTGGCTTTAGAATAAAAACAAATGTCTTGTTTTATTTAGGCATTTTTCAGCAGAATCCGAAAGAAAAAGATCTAAGTCAAGACGCGCTTTATCTAATTGCAATTTGGTCCTGGAGGTGGGATTTGTTTGGAAAAGCGTATGAGAAGAATTAAATTCTAATTCTAGTTTTTGCTGTAATAAGCATCCCATAAATCCCATGGAGGACAGGTTTATGCACTTCCCAGAGTGTTAATGGAGAAATATCAGGAGTCATATTAGTACTCAAGTAATCTTTCAATCCCATTTCTAGATCTGCAAAATGTGATGGATGGGATAGAATGGTGTCATTAATATGCCACGTAGGATCAGGTGCTGTGGGAATTAGCGAAGTGAGAGTTGTTAATACTGCACAATGATCTGTCCATGTAAAAGGGACAATAGATGAGGAAAGTAGTTCAGGGGTTAAACCTATATTGATTAAAATATGATCTATTCGAGAAAATGTTTTATGGGGATGAGAATAGAAGGTGTATTGACGCTTTGCAGGATTTGTTTCTCGCCAAGAGTCTAATAAAGAATATTGTTGAAGTAGTTGATGAAATGTGTGAGCCCGAGTAGTGGAGGCAGTAGGGGTTGGAGATTTGTCCAAAAAGGGATAAAGGACTTAATTTGAGTCTCCACATATTAAAAGTGTGCCCAGTTTATGAGTGTCAACCACCTGGAATAAGTGGGAAAATGGGATTTTTTGACTCATCGTAAAATCCCTTTCTCTGAGTTCGTTGACAGGCACAGCAACTCTTAGGACTAACTGGGTTATACTGCCCTCTTCAGGAGTTTACTAGGCAGAACAGGCAGTTCTAACAGCAAAAAGAACAGTAACAGACACAGCCCCTCCTAGGGGGCAGTCCCCACTGGCAGATAACCCCACACCCAGCTCTGTTAGCTCATTGCTGTGCCCGTCGACGAACTCAGAGAAAGGTATTTTACGGTAAGTCGAAAAATCCAGTTTTCTCTTTCGTTCGTCGACAGGCACAGCTACTCTTAAGACTAACAGGGACGTCCAAAAGCAGTGCCAAAAATGAGGGGTGGGTAACAGAACAACAACAGAAATACACCCAACAGACCCTCAGTGAGGAACCACACGTGTCTCACATGGCCGCCTGCAAAACTTTGCAGCCAACCGCAGCATCCGAGGATGCTAAAACATCAACTTTGTAAAACTTTGAGAAGGTGTGCACAGGGGACCAAGTAGCCGCTTTGCACACTTGAGACACAGACACCTGATGTCGAAAAGCCCAGGAAGTGCTAATCACCCTGGTAGAGTGAGCCGTGACCGGGAAAGGAGGCTCCAGACCCTGAAACAGCATAGGCTCGGGTCACAGTCTGTCTATTCCAACGTGAAATAGTGGAGGACGAGGCCGCCAGACCCTTGCATGGGCCATCCACGACTACAAAAAGCGCATCCGCCCTCCAAAAAGAGGCTGTGGTCACCAGATACACCCGCAGGGCCCGAACCACATCCAGGGAGTGCAAGGCAACCTCCCTAGGATGAGAGGGACGCGGCAGAGCGAAGGAAGGACAATGTCCTCATTGATATGGAAAGATGACACCACCTTCGGCAGAAAAGAAGGTGATGGTCGCAGAACCGCCTTGTCCTTGCGTAGGACCAGATATGGAGACCTACATGATAGAGCCGCCAACTCAGACACCCGCCGAGCGGATGTGATGGCTACCAGGAAAGCCACCTTTTGCAAAAGCAATTGTAGCGATATCTCCCTGATATTCTCAAAGGGCGGCTTCCGAAGGACCGAGAGTACCAAATTGAGGTCCCATGGCGCCAGAGGCGACCATACCTGGGGGAGCGATATGTCGAACCCCCTGCATGAAAGTACAGATCAAAGAATATGTCACCAAAGGTCACTGAAAAAAGATCGCCAGGGCAGAAACCTGACCCTTGATCGTACTCAATGCCAACTTCTGGTCGAGACCCTTCTGCGGGAAAGCCAGAACACGAGATACCAAAAAAGATCAGGGATTCTACCCCCCATTCTCGCACCAGGCAATATAAGCCCTCCAGGTGCGGTGATAAATCTTCCTGGAAGTGGCCTTACGTGCCTTAAGCATGGTGGGGATCACTGAGTCTGAGACACCCCGATCCCTCAACTGGGATTCAATAGCCAGGCCGTTATAGCCAGAGAGGGTAAAGCCTGATGCAAGATGGGCCCCTGAGACAGTAGGTCCTCGCGAAGCGGGAGTCGCCAGGGGATGTCCACCACCATGTGAACTACGTCGGCGTACCAAGGACGCCTTGGCCAATCTGGAGCTACCAGAATGGTCGGTATGCCCTCCGTTTCTATTCTGAGCAGAAGGCGCGGAAGCAACTTGAGAGGGGAAAGGGCGTAGAGGAGCCGGTACCGAGCCCATGGAGCTACTAGGGCATCTGCCGTGTCCGCTAGGGGATCCCTTGTCCTGCTCACGAAGGCCTGCACCTTCCGATTGAGACGAGACGCTAGAAGGTCCACGTCTGGAGTACCCCACCTCAGACAAATCTGATGGAATACATCTGGGTGCAGGGACCACTCTCCCTGGTCCAATCCCTGATGACTGAGGTAGTCCGTCTGCCAATTCTCTACGCCCAGAATGTGGACGGCAGAAATTGCCGGTATGTGGAGTTGACCTCTGAGGCCGAGCTTCTTGTCCCGCTCTGGTGATTCACATATACCACAGCTGTGGCATTGTCCGACTGAATCCGGACAGGGCACCCGTGCAGCCTCCTCGTCCAATGGGAGAGGCAGAACCTGATGGCCTGCAATTCCAGGACATTGATCGGGAAATGAGACTACATCGGAGACCACCATCCCTGGGCCGACAACAGCCCCAGGACGCCTCCCCAGCCGATTAGGCTGGCATCCGTCGTGACCACCGTCCAATGGAGGGGGAGGGATGACTTCCCCAACTGTAAGGCTGGAGCCCGAATCCACCAGAGCAGCGAAAACCTGGTCCAGTGGTCCACACTGATCAACCGATCCAGGGTTGAGGGGGGACTTGCCCCACTTTCGCAGCATCTCCCGCTGCAGAACATGGGTGTGACACTGGGTGTATGGGACCGCCTCGAAGGTGGATACCATGAGGCCCAAAACCCGCATGCAAAAGCGTACGGAGGACCACCTCTGGGCCAACAGGGACCGAACCGCCGACTGAAGCGTCTGTCGCTTGGATAATGGAAGGAAGACCTTCGCCCGGGCCGCATCCAGAATCAGACCCAGATACTCCAAGCGGTGAGACTGAGTCATCACCGACTTCAGGCGATTGATCACCCAGCCGAACTCCTGCAGAGTGTGCAAGGCGATCGTCACATTGTCCCTGAGAACTGGAGCCAACTGTGCTTGCAAGAGAAGGCCGTCCAGATACGCCACCACTGCGATGCCCCTGTCTCAGCAGAGCCAGAAGCGGAGCTTACAGCTTGGTGAAGACCCGAGGCGCAGAGGCCAGGCCAAACAGGAGAGCCACAAACTGATAGTGATGCTCCCCGACCGCAAAGCACAGGAAGCCCTGGTGCTGAGCGCATATGGGAACATGCAGTTATGCATCATTGATGTCGAGGGAAGCCAAGAAATCGCCCTGGTGCAAAGCCACTACCACAGAGCGGACAGACTCCATCCTGAACCTTCGTACCCGCATGAAGCAGTTGAGGGCCTTCAGGTTCAGAATCGGGCGGATCCCATCCTTCTTCGGGACCACAAACAGGTTGAAGTAAAACCCATGGAAATGTTCCGCATGGGGGAATGGGGACCACTACCCCTTGACAGAGTAGGTCCTGCACCGCCCCAAACAGGGCCTGCAGCCTGCCAGCAGGCAGTTGCAACTTGTAGGGGAAGAACCTGTCTGGAGGACAGGAACGAAATTCTATTCTGTACCCAGACGAGATCACATTGTGCACCCAGTGGTCTGAAATGCAGGAAGTCCACCGGTCCGCAAACCCCAGGAGATGTCCCCCCACATGAAGTGAGGGTGGGGGCAGCCCTTCAAGCAGAGGAGGACTTTTCCTCCAGCTTGCCGCGCTTACGCTGCCAGGGACACTTCTGGCCACCTGCTTGTGGGCCGTAAAGGAGGGAATCGGCTTGCGACGGGACTCTATACTCTTCCTGGACTCCGGGAGAAAGGTACTCTTCCCTCCCGTGAGATCCTTAATCATCTCATCCAGAGGGGCTCCAAAGAGCTGCCCACCCTGCAAAGGCAAGTCCGTCAGGGCCTTCTTAGATGTTTGGTCCGCCGACCCACATTTCAGCCAGAGCAAACGTCTGACCAACACCGAAGACATGGACAATTTGGAGATAAGGGGGGCCGTATCCAGGGCTGCATCACACAGATACTTAAGCCCCTGGACAAGCTGTTCAGCAAGTTCCACACAAGCAGGGGGAACCTTAGCACCGCTCATTTCGTGGTGTAACAGCTTCTCCCATTTCGTGAGCGTCTGTGACACCAGAGCAGAGGCCATAACAGGCAGCATGGCCGACCCTGCCAGAACAAACATGGATCTGATGATGGTCTCAGCCTTCCTGTCCGCCTTAAAGGACGGCGTGCCTTCCACCGGGATCGTGGTCACCTTGTTCAGGCGAGACACAGGGGGGATCAACCACTTTTTTAACAGGCTGTCCTCGAAGGGATAGCGCACAGAGAAACGTGTGGGTATGGGAAGGGAGCTCTGAGGCCGTTCCCAGTCTCTGTAGACAAATTTATCCAGGTAAGACACATAAGGGAAAACCTTAGCCCCGCGGCCCAGTTTATGCAACCCGAAGGGGACGGGGACCTCCTGCGAGGGTCCCACCGTATCACCCAACTTCAGGGTTTCACGCACCGCTGTGATCAGGGCGCTGACTAGTGCCTTCTTGTGCGCAGCGGTGGCTGCCGCAGATTCCTCCTCACTATCTGGAGAATCCGGGGCCTCGCCATCCGACAGCTCGAGGAGGGTCCCCATCAAGGTGGAGCCTCCATCAGGGTCCGAGTCCTCACCAGAAGAGGGGGTAAGTAGGGGCCGCTTTTTCGCCACCTTACGCCCACATGCTGTCTCTACCCGGGAGACGAAGGACTCCAGGACCGCTGACAGAGCAGCAATAGGGATCACAGTCCCTGAGGCTCTGGCTGCAACCACAGAGAGGTCTGGTGGGGAAGCACCCGCATCGGCTGCCATTGCGACGTTAACTGAGGTCTAGGTACCAGGAGACCAGGCACCCCCCACCCAACACGCTGCGCAGGACTTACTACAGGAGGGTAACCCTGGAGGGACTACCACCTGCCTGCTCAACTGTCCAGGAGAGGAGCCGTGCCTGCTGCTGTCTGCCGCTGCCTTGCCTGCCCATCTTCCACACTTGCCACTGCTTCTGCTGCTGTCCCACAGGAGAACTCTCCGCGCTGTGTGGGGGGTAAAACGGCGCCAGAATCCACAGGGACCACCCCCACACTCACAGGTCGGCACACATGCATAGGCCACAAGAAAATGGCCGCTGCTGCACACTAGAGGCCAAACCCCCAGTCAGGAATGATGCGGCTACACCAAAATGGCCGCTGGGCGCCCCAGAGGCTGAACCATGCGGCCGGCCACAAGAATATGGGGGGGCCGGACCACGGGAAAATGTCTGCTGATCGATCTCCGACAGCCCAGCAGCACGAGTCAAGGAGGAGGGGGACAGCTAAGGCCCTGGACTTCCCCCTGGGAGACCCAGGGGGGGCACAGCGACAGTGCAACACCGGAGGGAGGGGGTGGGGGGTGAAGCGAAGGAGGGGGGACCAACCCGCCAGCCTAGAACCCCAGGAGGGAAACCCGCCTGCCCCCCAGATCCTAGTGGGGGGGGGGGCGTACTTACCCATCCAGTCGGGCGGAGCAGGTATCCAACCCGAGACAGATCTGCCTCACCCGTCACACCGGGGGGAGCTGTTGGCCATAGTAACACTGTGACACGGACTCAGTCGCGGCCAACCCAGCGGGGAGCTAAGGTCTGCGTGCGCTCGATGGCCGGCTGGAGAGACTACCTGGATCTAAAACCCAGCCTGTCACCCAGCACGGCTACTTGATTGCAGTCTTCATCTGTTAGGCTGTTCTCCAGGACAGCCAAAGTGGATCCAGAGAGGTACCACAGATCCCAACATGGAGCCAGGTCTACTCCTTGCACTAGGCAGAAAAAAACTGAGCTAGCAGAGCTGGGTGTGGGGTTATCTGCCAGTGGCTACTGCCCCCTGGGAGGGGCTGTGTCTGTTACTGTTCTTTTTGCTGTTAGAACTGCCTGTTCTGCCTAGTAAACTCCTGAAGAGGGCAGTATAACCCAGTTAGTCCTAAGAGTCTCTGTGCCTGTCGACGAACGAAAGAGAAAGGAAGGACGTTGGAGAGTTATTTGGAGCATAATAGGATACTATTGTGATTGGAGTGTCAGACAAATGTCCTGTATGCAAGTATGAGATATCGCCCTTCCGGGTCTTTGATCTCAGTTTGAAGAGAAAAGGGCATAGTGTGATGGAATGCCACCAATACGCCACATTGTTTAGTGTTGGCTGAGACTGTAAAAACCTGGGGGTAGGAGGAGCCAGTGGAGCATTTATTTGAAAGGAAAGTACTGCAGATATGTAAAATGGTAATGTCCATAGCCTGTCTACAGTATAGCACTGGTTATAGTAAAATATAATACAACAAATTTGGGACGCTGTGTAAAATCTGCATAAAAACAGAATGCAATGATTTGCAAATCTCCTAAACCCATATTTTATTCACAACAAAAAAACATATCAAATGCTTAGCCTTTTAACTGTCTGTACATCGGAAAATGGTACACTTTCTCAGTTAAAACATTTGACGTGTTTTCCATTTTCTATTGTGAAAATTAGATCACAATACTCGTGCGTGCCCATGCCATAGCTCGATGTCCGCTGGCAACCCGCGATCGCTCCAGACAGAGGCAGAATGGGGATCTGCCAGTGTAAACAAAACAGATCCCCGTTCTGTCGGAGGAGTAAAGAGATTGTCCGTTCCCAGTGATTAGGAACAGCGATCTCTCTCCTCCTTCAGGCAGTCCAGCCCCATACAGTTAGAAACACTTCCCAGGGAACACATTTAACCCCTTGATTACCCCCTAGTGTTAACCCCTTCCCTGCCAGTGACATTTATACAGTAATCAGTGCATTTTTATAGCACTGATCGATGTATAAATGTCACTGGTCCTAAAAAAAAAAAAAAGTGTCAAAAGTGTCTGATCTGTCTGCCACAATGTCGTGTTTTTTTTCGATATTTACTATAGTAAAAAGTAAAAAAATTGTTTATGTTTTTAAATTGTCGCTCTTTTTTTGTTTATACCACCAAAAGAAAGCTCTATTCGTGGGGGGGGGGGGGGGAGGAGGACATCAATTTCATTTGGGTACAACGTCGCACGACCACGTAATTGTTAAAGCGACGCAGTGCCGTATCACAGAAAATGGCCTGGTCAGGAAGTGGGTAAATCCTGAAGGGGGCTTCAGAGGTTAAAATGGAGGTAAAATTCTATGCACTGCAAAGCTATTAGGCTTTTTTCGCTAACAGTCACCTGTTTATGGACAGGAACAACTCTAAACGGCTGTACATTTTAGGGGGGTGCATTACAGTTGGAAATGTTTAAAGGTCTTATTACATTGCTTTTGATCTAAGCTGGCCATACATGGATCATAATTTGCTGGTTCAGCATAGAATAGCTGAATTTCGATCCATGTATGGGAACGCTGATTGTACCCAAGTCTATACATATATATATTTTTTTTTTTGTAGAACTAATGCAAAGCATTCACAGGAATCTGTGAATGAAAGAACTACAAGTCTTGCCTTCCACAGTGGCAGACGGACTTTTAGTTTAAGGCCTCATGCACACTGGACGTTATAAAAACACCAGTAGCTGAAGAGCGAGTTTTGCAGTGTTTTTTGCAGTAGTGCTTTTCAGCGTTTTTTAGCAAAACTATAATCCCACAAAGCTTATGGATCAAAAACGCTGATCAGCTTTTTTACAGCTGAAAAACTACTCTCTATTTCTGGGTTTTTCTTCCCAGCCCGAAAACGTCCCTGCCAAAAAAACGCTGACTGTAGAAAAAAAAAACAAAACGCCTGAAGCCAAAAACAGCAGCTGTAAAAATGTCTAACGGGCATGAGGCCTAAATGATCAGCACCAAAAAGCTTTTATCTTATTCCTAAATTACACAAAAATATGGCCAATCCCCCAGGCCGACCCATAGTCTCGGCCATAAGAGGACCCCTAGAGAGAACAGGTAAATTCGTTGATGCCCTCATCCAAAATCTTGTCCGGGAGCTCCCGTCTTACGTACAGGACACCAGCCAACTTTTATCCAAAATATCGGACCTTAAGGTACCGGAGGGTACACTACTGGTGGGCATCGACGTAGAATCTTTATACACGTCTATCCCCCACCAGTGGTTCCCCTATGTTTCTGGCCCATGTTCAAATGTGGGCCAGATACATAGATGATATTTTTGTACTCTGGGGAGGGTCCCGGCAGGATCTGGCTAACTTCCTGGAGGAACTTAATGACAACAACAGAAACATTCGCCTAACTCATGCGGTAGAAGCGGAATCCTTACCTTTTCTTGATCTAACCATACAAAAGGCGGGAGACAATCTACATACTCACACCTTTAGAAAACCTACGGCAGCCAACACCTTGCTACATGCCAGTAGCTGCCACCCTAAATCTCTAGTGGACGGGATACCAGTTGGCCAGTTCCTTAGGGCCCGAAGGAACTGCTCAACTGACATATCCTTCAATCACGAATCTAGGGCTGTGTACACACGCTTCAGGGAACGACGGTATTCCCATGGAACCATTAGGAAGGCCAAACGGAGAGCGGCAGCCACCAACCGCATAGACCTCATTAAGGCCCCCAAAAATGATCCCTTGGTAAAGAACTGCACCTCAACCAGTGCGTCAACCACTAGAGTCATCACAAAATTTGGTGCCCAGTGGAAACAAGTAAGGGACATATTGAACAAACATTGGCACCTCCTTATTAGAACCCCCCTACTCAAAGAGATAGTAGGTCCCTTCCCCCAAACGGTAGCTAAAAGAGCCCAAAATCTATCAGATATGCTAGTGCATTCCGAATATAAAAGGTCACCTACCACTAACTGGCTATCCAATAGACCGATTAAGCCAGGTATGTATCCTTGCGGAAGATGCAGTATGTGTCAATATGTACACAGAACCCATACTTTCTCCAATGCGGATGGGACAAAACACTTCCACATTAGGAGATTTATCAACTGTTCCACAACGAGAGTTATATATCAGATTATCTGCCCTTGTGGAAAAGCATATAATCGGGAAAACAAAACGCCCTTTAAAAATCAGGATAGGAGAACACATCTCTAGCATCAAGAGCAAAAAAGATGAGGAGAAACCACTAGCTATTCACTTTAAGCAGGTACATGGGGGTAACCCAGAAGGGCTTACCATGAAGGGCATTTATGCCCTGGACCTCCCATTGAGGAGAGGTGATTTCGACAAGATATTGCTTCAGAAGGAGAAAATGTTCATTTTCCTTCTTGACGCAATGTCCCCTGGGGGATTGAATACGGAGTGCAATCTCTCCGTCTTCCTTGAAGATTAGTTATAGGGGGGACAACCACCCTGGTGTTTTCTTTAAAATTTTAAAATTTGAAACAATATTGAAATAATATTTATTTCAACTGGATATTCCACAAATGATCTGTCCAATTCTTTAACCATTTACATTAGTGTTCACACAATCTTTCAATTTTTCATTTTTGGCCATGGAGATCGATATGTCATCAACTTCAACCGGTGTCATTTCTGTTTTTACTTGGTGTCTTTTATTGTCTGATTTAATTTCATTTGCTTTGAATGACTGGTGGGGTGGTGGGACCGTCCAGAGAGGATCGCCACCCCTAATCCGCACGGAACAACTCCATGGAAGTGCCTGCAGTATCATACCAGGACGGGTGAGCTTGTATCCTCCTCCACCTCTTTACAAGTGTCAGTGCTCTCTCCATAACTTTCCTTCACTCCCACTCAGTACTTATCAGCCAAACATTCAGCACACAGACCCCTGCAGACGGTGCAGGTCAGCATATTACCAGAGATACTCTGCCTTCAATGTGTCTATATTTATGTGCTTTTGTATAAGGATCGGAGGGTGTTTTGTCCAACCTTACCCTGATATCCTGCTGCAGTTAATACAAGTGGCTTGCTTTACTTCTAGACTTCGTTACTTTCATTTCTCTGCAGCAGTGGAATCTTTTTGGATTGACTAAGCGGGTTCTGTTGTCTCACTCCAACAGGCTGTCATTCTTTTCATCCATTTCCAAGCGTTCTCAGGTGCACTATATGCAGTATTTGTCCACACTGCCAACTCCATCTATTGCTCTGTTTCTAGTTCCTAGTGACCATTACTGTATCAGTGTGTATGCATGAGGAGTTATTGATGGTTGAATGTGCCTATCAGCCGGCTGGTTTGTTTCCCCATGTACATTGACAACGTTGCCAATTTTATTTTATTCATTTTTCTTCAGTGGTTGCGTTATATTTTTGTATTTTGCCTTCTATATGTTATACCAATAAATGATCTTTAGTTTATATAGCCCGGTGTGTCCCTGTGATGGGTTTCTATGTGGTTCTTCACAATTTTTTGCTGATGTCAGTTTAACCCTAGGGACCCCCATCCCAGCCTTGAGGATGAGAGGCGTCTTGTGAATGTAATCACACATTCCAAGAGGTAATTCAGATTGCCGCCCCAACGGGGGAATCATTTTACAACCCCCCTTTTTTCACTAAATGATCAGCACACTTGTAGTTCATCCACATGGCTTACAGCCTTGAAAATGACAGCCTGTACATAGGTACGGACAGAGAGCTCTAGGCAGTGTGGGAGGGAGCCTGACATTGCACCCACAATGTGCGGAACGTGGGTGCAATACTTTGCAGGCTCCTGTTTTTGGAAAGTAACAAACATTTTTTTATCTGCAAAAAAAAAAGTGCATATATTATTTTTTAAATAATGGTGAACTTTGCTGTTAAAGATGCAAAATATTTGTTTTGGGGATTAGATTTTTTTTATTTTAGAATAAAAGTTTAAGGCGTATTAATGAAAAGCTGACAGTTGTAACAGCATTGTCAGTATGACAATGATCAGGGTCGTTCCAGTCCCTTAAATCACCAAACCCATTCATTTAACCATTTTCCAAAACAGATACATTAAAGGCATGCCATGAATAACTGTCACAGTTGCTTGTACTTTCAACCAAACTGTCAACCCATCAAATGGCTGGTGTCATAACTGATCACATGTGCAGCACCATGACAACTGCAGATTAATCATAGGCTACGAAGACAGCTTTCTTGCCTGCAAAGGATAGGAGGGTTTAGTCTGATATAACTTTCACTTCTGCTGGACAGCTTAGCCTGTTAAATGGAGGGGGAAAAGTCATGGATCTACAGGCAGGATCAGCAGGTAACACAATTATGTTATGGCGGGACTCAGAAAACCAAAAATGAATGTGTTAATGGTCCTGACAAACTGCATCCCGCGCATCATTTTTAATTTTGTGCAGCAGGTCCAAAATGTGTTTGTGCTTGGTATCCCTCTTAACCCCACCAGAATGCAAAGGAAACCGGTTTAGAAAATGCAAGGGAAAAATCCACAGTTTACATGTTTGTGGAGTGTTTCAGGTAACCACATGTAGTGAACTAATTGTCTGCAGTCTCTGGCAGGATTGTCTTATAAATAATGAACAGGGAAATGCCTAATGATGCTGGCCAAAAGACGGAATTGACTCGCTGCCACTTCAGGTTAACAGACAGTGAAGAGAGACATTTACAAGATGTCTGCTTTCCATAGCCACAGGCACGCAGGCTGGAACACAGCCTCGTTAGTGGGTCATGTTTAATCAACAAATGTAAAAAGAAGTCTGCAATCCCTAAGATTGATAATATTTATTCCTTAGAAAAATATAATAGCATGAACAGGTTCACATGTACTGATGTGAATGTACAATGTATATTTAAAGCGCTGCGTAAATTGACGGCGCTATACAAGTACCTGAAATAAATAAATATACTGCAGACACCTCTAGTACTGCCAATAATAAGGGGAAATATTAGTGGCTTGAAAAAAATCTAAACTGGTCGATATCTGTATCAAAGTCTTGAACATATCAATGACAAATAAGGAGGCTAGAGGCAACCCATTCCTGCCAAAAAAAAGGTGAACTACAGATATTCTGGCCACCTCTGGACCCTGTTGCTCATTGCAGCCGTAATGCCCAATGCTGCCAGTGTATCGGTCTGTACCCCACAATACACAGGCCTGGAGTAAGTATCCATAATAATACTTGCAAAAGCATTGGTGCCCATTGGTCAGCACAGTCATGCTGGCCAATGAGAAGCATAACTGAGGCTTCTTCCGTTAAGGGGTCACTGAGGAAAAAAGCGAGTTGCATTTGTCAGTGCAGTCATGTGGTCATGTTGACCGATAAGCACTTGCCATTGTAAACATTATGATGTATACTCCAGGGCTGCGTATTGCAGTGTCTGGTGTACGAAAAACTTCACCAACAGCAGGAGCCAATCCGACTGCTATTACCCTTTAACCACTTGACCCCCAGGCTTTTCTGACACTTTTTGTTTACATGTAACCATCAGTATTTTTTGCTAGAAATTCTCAAACTTTTTTTTATTTATTTTTTTTTAAGCAGAGGACCTAGAGAATAAATTGGTGGTTTTTATATGTCACACGGTATTTGCACTGCGTTTTTTCACATGCAATTTTTTGGGAAAATACACTTTTTTGAATTAAAAAAAAAAAAAAAAAAAAAAACACACACAATACATAACCCATTTTTTTGGTAAAATATAAATGATGCCGTTACGCTGAGTTAATAGATAGCAAACATGTCCCGTTTTAAAATTGTGCATGCCCATGCAACGGCAACAAACTTAAATAATTTTAGCCATAGGTGACATTTAAAAGCCTTTATTGGTCATCACTTTAGATTTACACAGGAGTTCTGGTGCTAGAATTACTGCCCATGATCTCACATTCCCAATGATCTGGGCTGATTGCTGTTTTTGTGCGTGCAGGACTGATGCATGCGTTCTCCTTTGCATGCAATCACGGGGGGGCACTTTAAAAGAAATGGATATTTTTTTTTTTTTTACAATATTGCTTTAAATTTTTTATTACTTTTATTGCTGTCACAAGGAATGCAAAACATCCTTTGTGACAGCAATAGGCATTCAACAGGTACTCTTCATGGAGAGATCTGGAGTCTATAAGACTCCAGATCCCTCCTCTGCCCTTAAAAGCATTTGATCACACCAAGATCAGGGACATGAAATGCTTTTCATTTTGAAAAATGGCAGCATTTACATCTGGGTAAACCGGACATAAGGTCATCGATTCTGGGTTACTATATCATACAGTCAAACAAAATGGATCATCCCGGTATAACCACTTGAAGTCCAGCGATGTACAGGTATCTTGCTGGTCGGCAAGTGGTTAAATTGGTACAGCTTAGACTAAAGGAAGTTAATAATTTACAGGGAAAAAAAGCAAGGTGCTCACTAAATGGGATCTGTGCTGAGCAAGCAACCTTCTGTGTTCACAAAGTAACAGGGCAGCCACTCAGCATTGGACCCGAAAGACAGCGATGATCACGCAGTACCAGTGTTTACTAGAGTGAGTTCCAGCTTCCACAGGGACCAGCCAGCTATGGAATATGCATACTTACACTGCTCCAAACTGGACTTATGTACAGTGCCTTGAAAAAGTATTCATACTCCCTGAAATTTTCCACATTTTGTCATGTTACAACCAAAAGCCTAAGGCTGGGTTTACACTGGAACCAGCAGCGACTCCCAGCAGGAAGGTGAACCTCCACCCCAGTCTCAAGTCTTTTGTAGACTATCAGGTTTTCTTCTAAGATTTCCCTGTATTTGGCTCCACCCATCTTCCCATCAACTCTGACCAGTGTCCCTGTTGAAGGAAAGCATCCCTATAACATGATGCTGCCACCACCATGTTTTACAGTGGGGATGGTGTGTTCAGGGTGATGTGCAGTGTTAGTTTTCTGCCACACATAAGGTTTTGCTTTTAGGCCGAAAAGTTCAATTTTGGTCTCATCTGACCAGAGAACTTTCTTCCACAGGTTTGCTGCGTCCCCACATGGCTTCTTGCAAACTGCAATAGAGACTTCTTAAGGCTTTCTTTCAACAATGGTTTTCTTCTTGCCACTCTTCCATAAAGGTCAGATTTGTGGAGTGCACAACTAATAGTTGTCCTGTGGACAGATTCTACCACCTGAGCTGTGCATCTCTGCAGCTCCTCCAGTTACCATGGACCTCTTAGCTGCTTCTTTGATTAATGCTCTCCTTGCCCGGCCTGTCAGTTTAGGTGGACAACCATGTCTTGGTAGGTTGGCAGTTGTGCCTTACGATTTCCATTTTCGGATGATGGATTGAACAGTGCACCATGAGATGTTCAAAGCTTGGGATTTGTTTTTTATAACCTAACCCTGCTTTAAACTTCTCTACAACTTTATGCCTGACCTGTCTGGTGTGTTCCTTGGCCCTCATGATGCTGTTTGTTCTCTAACAAACCTCTGAGGGCTTCACAGAACAGCTGTATTTATACTGAGATTAAAATTACATACAGGTGGAATCTATTTACTAATTAGGTGACTTCTGAAGGCAATTGGTTCCACTAGATTTTCGTTAGGGGTATCAGAGTAAAGGGGGCTGAATACAAATGTACGCCACACTTTTCAGATATTTGTAAAATAAAATTGAAAACCATTTATCATTTTCCTTTCACTTCACAATTATGTGCCACTTTGTGTTGGTCTATCACATAAAATCCCAATAAAATACATTTACGATTTTGGTTGTAACATGACAAAATGTGGTAAATTTCAAGGGGTATGAATACTTTTTAAGGCACTGTAACTAAGCAAAAATAGCCATACCTGGAATTGGGCTTTAAAGTGTCATAACAGGAAGTTTAACATAGGCAACAGATGCCCTCCTTTAGAAAATGTGGCAACCTTGAGAGATTCTTTTAGCAGTCTGGATGTGTAAAATTCCTGCAGTGCTTCCCCTATGCCATCAAAGAGCATTTTCAATGTAGCATTTGTATATTCTCCAATGAAAAAAGGCATGTATTTTATTTAAGAAAATGTGTTAATGCATCACAGGTCCTGGATATCTAACAAGATGATGGCAGATCCTAAAACACAAGAAGGTGCAAGCTGCATTCATCCTTCAGTTTATTAATTTCTTCAACATGGAATAAATGACGTAGCAGAAAATCCAGTTGGCAGCGGAATGCTGAAAAGACCTCTTGTGAAACAAGCAGCCATACCGCATGATTGGACTCTTTGTACTGTGCAGAACATATAAGACACAGCTGGTCTAAACACTTAGATGAATTCAATGTGTGGATTAATTGGTTTTACATTACATCTGCAAGTATACTATTTTATTGCCGCCACTTTTTGCACTGTGACTCTTACTGGACATTAGTATGTTGGACAGTGGTAATTCAGCAACAGTTTAAATGAAAACTCCAATATTAAGTTCAACAGTTTATAAACTGTTATATATACAGAATATACACACACAAACCTATATATGTAGAGGTCAAAGGAGAGCATATTCTGTGAATATGGCAAGGAAATCCTGCTAAGCGCTTACCTCATCTCAGTCTTAGCTGGGAAGTTAAAGTGGTTCTAAAGCCTTGGTGATTTTTTTTTTTTTACCTTAATGCATTCCCCTGTCTTATGGTAAAAAACAACCTACTATTCCCCCCTTCCCCCCTAAACACTTACTTGAGCCTGTCAGTGATCCACTGCCTGGATGCAGTCTTCTCTCCCCTCTCTTCTCACAGATACTCAGGCAGCCATTGGCTCCTGCTGCTGTCAGTCACATCATGTGAGCAGAGAATGGGGGGGGGGGGGGCAAGGCTAAGCCACACTGTACACATACACAGAGCAGCTGGGGAGCGAGCCTGCAGGTGTTCCCCCATAGCAAGCGGGTAAGCATTATTTTAAAGTGGAGGTAGACTTCCTTTACTGACTTTTACCTATAGGTCAGTCTATAATCAGGCTTACCTATAGGTAGTGTAAATATCTCCTAAATGTGCACCGTTTAGGAGATATTTACATTACATGCAGCCACAGAGCCCTGATCTCAACATCAAGTCTGTCTGGAATTACATGAAGACAGAAGGATTTGAGGTAGTCCACATCTACAGAAGATCTGTGGTTAGTTCTCATGGATGCTTGAACAACCTACCTGCCAAATTTCTTCAAAATCTGTGTGCACATGTACCTAGAATTGATGCGGTTTTGAAGGCAAATATTCATAACCAAATATTTGGATTTCTCTTCTGTTCATTTACTTTCTATTTTGTTCATTGATAAAAATAAATGAACACTTCTATTTCTGAGAGCAGTCTCAATGTACACTATTTTTTCACAGCTGCTTAAAACCTTTGCACAGTGTGTGTGTGTGCGTATACACAGTATCTCACAAAAGTGAGTACATCCCTCACATTTTTGTAAATATTTTATGATATCTTTTCATGTGACAACACTGAAGAAATGACATTTTGCTACAATGTAAAGTAGTGAGTGTACAGCTTGTATAACAGTGTAAATTTGCTGTCCCCTAAAAATAACTCAACACACAGCCATTAATGTCTAAACCACAGGCAACAAAAGTGAGTACACACCTAAGTGAAAATGTCCACATTGGGCCCAAAGTGTCAATATTTTGTGTGGCCACCATTATTTTCCAACACTGCCTTAACTCTCTTGGGCATGGAGTTCACAGGTTGCCCCTGGAGTCCTCTTCCACTCCTCCATGATGACATTGCGGAGCTGGTGGATGTTAGAGACCTTACAGACACCATACAGCGATCAGAGCTAAAATAGCCACTGATTACTGTATAAATGTCACTGGCAGGGAAATGGGTTGAACTCAAGGGGGGCGATCAAGGGGTTAACGGTGTTCCCTAGGTGTGTCCTAACTGCGTGGGGGCTGGCAGGGACATGACAGATCCCACTCTTCCTGATCACTGGGAACAGTAGATCACGGTCATGTCTCCTGTCACAACAGGGATCTGCCTTGTTTACAATGGCAGATCCCCGTTGTGCCTCTGTAGAAGGCAATCACGGGTCGCCAGCGGACATCGAGTCCATCCAACAGGCGGGCACAAGCGTGCAGCTGGCGGCACGCCCCCACCCGCAACTGTGCCTGCCTGAGCCGCCATACAGCTACGGCGATTTGCACAGGAGAGCCGACCTGCCACAGTCGAATGACGGCTGCTGGTCAGCAAGCGGTTGAAAAAAAAAAAATTCACTATAAGGACTCTGTGCAGGGAAAATCAGCATTTGAACCCAGAGAAGGTGGAGGCTGATAGACTGGAGGCAATAGAAGGCATTACAATTACATTTAAAGTAAACTTTTACAAGGGGGGCGTGACCGGGATGCGAGCATAAGCGGACGTGTGTGCCTGGAGATTCGGATCCTCTCTCTTACTTACAGCCATTTATCTGCCTTCGGATGCTTGTTTTCCACCGCAACATGACCCAGCAAGTATTCCTCAACTTCCGTTATTTGCCGGCGCGGCTCGGGTGGCACAGGGTAAGCTGCACTACACCTGTTCCAGCTCCTCCATCCCCCTATCCATACATAATGTGATAAAAAAAAACCTGCCTCTTATCTTTACTCTCATCTGATACTTATATCACTACCATCTTTAGCGGGACTTTGGGTTAGGTGGCAGGGTGACATTCCGGAAATGGATAACGATGACTGGAATAACATCCGTGATTTCCCTTTTCTTTCCCTGGTGTCACTCCAAGATCGGTTTGGTACAGTTCAAAATAGTGCATAGGTCATATTTCACCCCTTATAGGCTCCATAAAATGAACCCTGATGTGTCACCGGAGTGTTGGTGGTGTGGCACTACTCCAGGGGACTTTTCGCATATATTTTGGCATAATCCTAAAGTCAGAGTCTTTTGGAAGGAAGTGCTAGCTCTGAGTTGGTGGGGGGTAGACCCCTGTGGTCTATGGCAGTGGTTCTCAACCCTGTCCTCAAGGACCCCCAACAGGCCGTGTTTGCAGGTTTTCCTTTATCTTGTACAGGTGCTTTAAATCAGAGTCAATGGCTTGGTATTTTGGACAGTTATTTTATCTAAGAGAAATTCCCAAAACATGTTGGGGGTACTTGAGGACAGAGTTGAGAACCACTGCTCTATGGCAGTCTACCTCCTGGGTCTTATTGAAACCTTGGTCCCAACTGTAGCCAAGAGGACATCGATAGGGCTACTCCTCTTTTACCCAAGAAAAGTATTGCAATGCAATGGTAGAAACCCTCCCCCCACCTCTTGCTCACTGAAAACAATTGGTGAATAACAGTCTCCCACTGTACAAAGACACATACCTAAACAGAGGCTGTCCTGCAAAATATAAGGACCATCATCAGCATCAGCTGTGAATTAATCTACTGTTTAGTTAGAGATTCCAATGGACTTAATGATCTTAGGCCGGAATAAAAGGGCTAAATTTATTTATTTTTTAACCCCATTATGACAGGTAATACAAAAAAAAAAGCATGCTGCTGCTACTAAACGTCTTAGGCCTGGGTCACACCTATGCATTTTTTGGTGCTTTTTGCAGAAACACTCCACAGTTCATTTAACCACTTGACCACTGGGCACTTAAACCCCCTTAACAACCAGACCAATTTTCAGCTTTCAGCGCTCTCACACTTTGAATGACAATTACTCAGTCATGCAACACTGCGACTTTCGACTTTTAACCAGACCAACAATTCCCCCAAATTCACGGGTCACCAGTTCACCAATTTACTTGACACCTCACAAAGACGTTTTTCGTGGTTTTTTACGTATCCACACTGGGTCCGGATTCTGCAAATCATCGTCGTCGTACGAAAAAAAAAACATAATGGACAGTATTACCCCAATTTTTTATTTATTTAAATCGGGAAAATAAGGCCGGATTCTAGTAATTCAGGTAACCTTAGAGATTGATTTGTCATCTAATTAAGTGTCGACTACGACTACTACCAGGAATATAAAACGTCCTGTCGGAGACAA
>BLSH010370006.1:2059601-2081541 GCA_018402905.1 Glandirana rugosa | reverse complement strand
GGTATTCTAGGAACATAAATTACACATCTAATGTCATGACGACCTATCACATTTTTGAAGGCCCTGGAGCACCAGGACAATGGAATTGCCCACAAAATGATCCCGTTTTGGAAAGCAAACACCCCAACGTATAATCTATGAGGCATAATGAGTCTTGAACATGTCTTTTTTCCAGTAGTTTTTGGAAAATGTGGGGGAAAAAAATGAAACCGCATTTTTTTCCCACAAAGTTGTCCATTTATATGATATTTCCAACACATAGCATGTACATAGCAAAAATGACACCCCAAAATACATTCTGCTACTCCTCCTGAGTATGGCGATACCACATGTGTGAGACTTTTACAGTCTGGCCACATACAGGAGGCCCAACATTGAACTAGCACGTTCAGACGTTATACAAGCATAAATTACACATCTCATTTCTCAACCACCTATTACAATTTTGAAGGTCCTGGAGCAACAGGACAATGGAATTGCCCACAAAATGATCCCATTTTGGAAAGCAAACACCTCAACATATAATCTATGAGGCATAATGAGTCTTTTGACCATGTAATTTTTTTCCAGTAGTTTTTGGAAAATGTGAGAAAAAAATGAAAACGCTTTTATTTTTACGAAAAGTTGTCCATTTATATGATATTTCCAACAACACATAGCATGTACCTAGCAAAAATGACACCCCAAAATACATTCTACTACTCTCACTGAGTATGGCGATACCAAATGTGTGAGAATTTTACAGGTGATGTTTACTGATAGGTGATGACGGTCTCTGACGGGTGACTGGCGGTGCTCACTGAGGGGTGACTGGCGGTGCTCACTGATGGGTGAGGGGTGTCTGGTGGTGGTCACTGATGGGTGAGGGGTGTCTGGCGGTGGTCACTGACGGATGTCTGGCGGTGGTCATTGACGTGTGACTGGCGGTGGTCACCGACGGGTGACTGGCGGTGGTCACTGACGGGTGACAGGCCACGGTCACTGATGGGTGACACGCCACGGCCACTGATGGGTGACAGGTGACAGGCCACGGTCACTGATGAGTGACAGGGCACAGTAACTGATGGGTGATACGCCATGGTCACTGATGGGCGACGGGTGAAACGCCATGGTCACTGATGGGTGATGCGCCACGGTCACTGAAGGGTGACAGGTGCACTTTATGGGGGCAGATGGAGTGACTGTTGGGTGCCAGGTACATGGGGGGGTGTGAAGTGACAGGTGTGTGTTGGTGCTTTACACAAATCAGTAACTCACTGATCCTAGCTCTTCTCTCCTCACACTGGAAACTGTGTGAGGAGAGAAGAGCTGGTGACAGTGAGTTACCGCTCTGTTTACATTACATGTGATCGGCTGTGAGTAGATCACAGCCGATCACAAAGTAACAGCCGCCGGCCAGCGGCTGATACCAGTGTTGGTGACAGGCAGTGTTCCTTGGGTACACGCCGCCACCGATGCACAGCGTGCTCCCGATCGTCGTGCAAATGGGGGCAGTACCATGATCGGCCCTGACCAATGGCTGTTCACCCACGTCGGTGACACGGTGGATTCGAGATCTTGCTCCCTAACCATATAGTTGGTTATTTATATTTACCACTGCATAGGGATATTTAAGGATAAATTGCCTTTTTTTAACTTTACATATTTACCACTTGCCGACCGCCGATCGGCATCTGACGGCGGCAAAGTGGTTCGTTCCCGCAAAACGCCGTCATACGACGGTGGCTGCGGGATCGAGCTTAGTGAGCGCGCGCCGCCGGAGGCGCGCCCATGCGCTCACTGTGTTCGGGGAGGGCCAGGGAGCGGGTGCGGCAGCTTCGATTGCCGCCGGCTACCCGCGATGGCCCCCCCGAGCAGAGGAACGGAGGTCCGTGTATGTAAACACGGACCTCCGCTCTGTGTGAAGGGGGAAGGGCTGTGATCACAGCCTTCCTGTATACGAAGGCTGTGACCACTTCCCTTCCCCAGCTAGGGCAGTCCCCCTACAGTTAGAACACGCCCAGGGAACATAGTTAACCCTTAGAGCGCCCCCTGCAGGTTAACCCCTTCACTGCCAATGACATTTACACAGTAATCAGTGCATTTTTATAGCACTGATCGCTGTATAAATGCCAATGGTCCCAAAAAAGTGTCAAAATGGTCCGACATGTCCGCTGAAATATCGCAGTACCGCTAAAAATCGCAGATCGCTGCCATTACTAGTAAAAAAAAACCCCAAAAATGAATTCTCAACATCCGTAAACGCGACCACTTTTGCGCAAACCAATCAATAAACGTCGATTGCGATTTTTTTTATCGCAAATATGAGGAAGAATATAAATCGGCCAAAAACGGTGAAAAAAAAAATTTTTAATATTTTTTTTTTTGATTTGTATTCTAGCAAAAAGTAAGAAATTTGGGGTTTTTTGCAAAATTGTCGCTCTTCTTTTGTTTATAGCGGCGATCAGAAATGACGCAGAGGTGATCAAATACCACCAAAAGAAAGCTCTGTTTGTGGGAAAAAAAGGACGCAAATTTCGTTTGGGTACAACGTCGCACGACCGCGCAATTTTCAGTTAAAGCGACGCAGTGCCGAATCGCAAAAAGGGCTCCGGTCCTAAAGCTGGAAATCCTTCCGGGGCTGAAGTGGTTAACTAAAATTATACACCACACTAAAGCCTCGTACACACGGGACGACGATCGCACCTACGACCGTGTTGAATCGTATGTTGGCTGTTGTATGCAGCATACTGACTGCACTACATGATCGTACGTCCGGGGAAAGAACGTTCAGGTGCATGTAATTATCATCCAGCCATTCCTGACTTCTGAGCATGCGTGTTTTGCACAATACAACTTGTTGTACCAACTGCTCTGTACACACGATACAACGGTCGTATGAGAGCTTGTTGGTACGACCAAGTTTTCTAGTCTGCTCATACAACTCCCTTGTACGACCGTCGTATGTTCGACTGTTTAAATCGCGCATACGAACGATCGATATCGCATACAACGGTCGTGAGTACGACCTGTTGAATGCGATCGTCGTCCCGTGTGTACGGGGCATAAGGTTATTATCCAATCAATTGAAACAATAACCAGCCAATTCATCGATTTTATATATATGTAAATATATATATATATATAGTCTCCTGCCCCAGGGGTCCTTTTTTTTAGTCATTCTACATGTTGTCTAAGACTAGCTGCATGGTCGGACAGGAAACCTCCCCTCCACTGTGTCTGACCACAAAGCTAGCAAGGTGAAAGATAAAATGATATAGATTCTGAATTTTATGAAGAGAAGGCCTAAAATTTCCTAACCTCTGGCCTAAGTATGCAGCACCTCTTTAGGGTAAATTAGGGCCCCGACTTACAATTTTCTTACTAGATGGAACAATACTTTCATGACAAATGTGTTTAAATGCAGAAATGTAAGGCAAGCTGCCCAGAAAAATAAGTGTCAAATTTGAATGGTTATAAAAAAAAAACAAAAAAAAAAAAAAACTTCCACTTCTTAGTGCAACGATTTTGCAGACAGACACAGCACAGCTCGGCCATGCCCCCTCCTCACAGTATTTGACTGACCGCAGCAGGAGCCTGTGGCTCCGGATGCTCTCAGTGCAGCCTGTGAGAGCAAGAAGAGGGGAGAGAAGAGCTGCTGCCGGGCACAGTGCTGGATCGATAGAGGACTCAGGTAAGTGTTTGGGGGGAGGATAATAGAGGATTTTTTTTTTACCTTAATGCAGAGAATGCAATAAGCCTAGGTTCACACTAGAAGCGATGCAAATTCACTGTGGATTCGGCACCGCATCTAAATCGCATCCCGTCCATGCAAACTGGCGCCCCGCAATCAGTTTGCAAAATGCAGCGCAAATTGCAGAATCAGATCACATGGGTGCCGGAAAAAAAAAAAGGGATTTTATTAAAACTTACCGCAAAATCCTTTTCTCCGCGTTCACTGACAGACGTAGCTCTTCATGACATGTGGGGTTTATGCTTGTCCTATTAGGAGTTAACTAGGCAGGGAAAGAAAGCAAGCTGGCCCCTCCCACGGGGCTGTCCTCTCTTCCCACATAAACCCCCTACCCTGCTTAGCTCATCAGTTCGTAACAAGCCGTACCAAAACAGAGCGCAGAGGGGTGGGTGCTGCGTCTGTCAGTGAACTCGGAGAAAAGGATTTTATGGTAAGTTTTAATAAAATCCCTTTTTCTCCTACGTTCACTGACAGACGCAGCTCTTCATGACATGTGGGGATGTCCCAAAGCTGTGTCAAAAGAGGGGTGGGTAAACGATAACAACTGTACCCAACAGAACCTCTAAGGAAGCGTCAGATGCGCCTACACTGCAGCCTGTAAAACTTTATGGCCAAAAGCAGCATCCGAGGATGCTGACACATCAATCTTATAAAACTTAGTGAAAGTGTGCATCGAGGCCCAAGTAGCCGCCTTGAACACCTGTGACACCAAAGCCTGGTGTCTAAACGCCCAGGAAGTGCTAACAGCCCTGGTAGAATGAGCCGTGACTGGAAAAGGGGGTACCTTGCCCCGAACAGAATATGCATGGGTCACGGTCTGTCTGATCCAACGGGAAACAGTAGCCGACGAGGCCGCCAAACCCTTGCGCGGACCATCCGTCAGTACAAAGAATCAGACTTCCGGAGGGAAGCTGTAGTATTCAAATACACTCGCAAGGCCCTTACGACGTCCAAGGAATGAAACTCAAATTCCTTAGGATGCGAGGCACGCGGGCACAATGAAGGAAGAACAATATCTTCATTAATGTGAAAAGAGGAAACCACCTTCGGAAGAAACGATGGTGATGGACGCAAGACCGCCTTGTCCTTGTGCAGGACCAGATAGGGAGACTTGCAAGATAGTGCAGCCAACTCAGACACCCGCCTAGCGGATGTGATGGCTACCAAGAAAGCCACCTTCTGCGACAGCAGTTGTAAGGGAATCTCCCTGATTTTCTCATATGGAGGTTTCTGAAGCACAGAAAGCACCAAATTCAAATCCCATGGTGCCATCGGGGACCGCACCCAAGGCGCCACATGGCGCACACCTTGTACAAAGGTACGAATCAACGAATGTGATGCCAGAGGTCCTTGAAAAAGAATCGCCAGAGCCGATATCTGGCCCTTGAGAGTACTCAATGCCAGCTTCTTGTTCAGGCCCTGCTGTAAAAAGGTCAGGACCCTGGACACCACGTAAGAGCGAGGGTTGTAACCCTCCGCCTCACACCAAGCGATGTAAGCCTTCCAGGTGCGGTGATAAATCTTGCGAGAAGTACACTTGCATGCTTTTAGCATGGTAGGGATCACGGAGTCAGCGACACCCCTGTCCCTCAGCACCTGGGACTCAATAGCCAGGCCGTCAAAACCAGTGAGGATAAAGCAGGGTGCAAGATGGGTCCCTGCGACAGTGGGTCGTCCCGCAGCGGGAGCCGCCAGGGAACGTCTGCTACCATTCGTACCACGTCGGCGTACCACGGACGCTGAGGCCAATCCGGAGCCAACAGGATCATTGGAATTCCCTCCGCTTCCACCCTGCGTAGCAACCGCGGAAGCAGCTTGATTGGAGGGAAGGCGTACAGTAGGGGCCCAAGGGGCCACGACAGCGTTCATGGCGACCGCCAACAGATCTCTCATCCTGCACACAAATGTCTTCACTTTGTGATTGAACCGAGACGCCATGAGATCCACATCCGGCGTCCTCCACTTGTGGCAAATCTGGTTGAACACCTCTGGATGGAGAGACCACTCTCCCTGATCCAGCGTCTGGCGACTGAGAAAGTCCGCCTGCCAGTTTTCTACGCCTGGAATGTAAATGGTGGAGATTGCCGGAACGTGAAGTTCTGGGCAGACATTTGCGCCAGGACCCAACCCCAGCCCGACAGGCTGGCGTCTGTCGTGATTATCACCCAGTGAAGGGGCAGGAACGACTTCCCCCGAGTCAGGGCCGGGTCCCGAAGCCCGAAGAGAACCCCTGGCCTGAGGGTTCAAGCGGATCAGGAGATCCAAGGACCATGGGGACCTGTCCCACCGAGACAGAATCGCTCGCTGGAGAAGTCGAGTGTGGCTCTGGGCGTAAGGTACCGCCTCGAAGGTTGAGACCATGAGCCCCAGCAACCGCATACAGAACCGTAATGACGACTGCCGGTGTGACAGTAAGGTTCGCACTGCCGTCTGCAGCAACAGCAACTTGTCCGGAGGTAAGAACACCTTCGCCTGCTCTGTGTCCAGAATCAGACCCAGGTACTCCAGGCGACGGGACGGAGACACCGTCGACTTTTGCAGGTTGATCAACCAGCCGAAGTCCTGCAATGAAGCCATGGTGATCCTCACATTCTCCTCCAGAGACGAGGCGGACTCCGCTCTCAGGAGCAGGTCGAGGTAAGCTACCACCGCAATGCCTCTCTGCCGCAGTAACGCCAGTACTGGGGCCACCAGTTTGGTGAAAACCCGAGGAGCTGAAGCCAGACCGAAAGGGAGTGCCACAAATTGGTAATGGAGGTCCCCCACTGCAAAGCGAATAAAACGCTGATGCCGTGGACAAATGGGAACATGGAGACACGCGTCCCTGATATCCAGAGATGCCAGGAAGTCCCCTTGATGGAGGGCGGCCACAACCGAGCAAATTGATTCCATCCGGAATTTCTGCACTTTTACATAGCGGTTCAGGGCCTTCAGGTCCAGAACTGGCCGGACCCCCCCCCCCTCCTTTTTTGGAGACCACAAACAGGTTTGAGTAAAAACCTTGAAACCTCTCCACTGGAGGTACAGGCACGATCCCCCCCTGGTGGGAGAGTGCTTGAACAGCCCCGAAGAGGGCCTCCCGGCGCCCCTGGGGGAGTCTCAAGTTCGATGGGAAGAACCTGTCTGGGGGTAGAGTACTGAAATCTATCCTGTACCCAGTGGACACCACTTCCTGAACCCACCGGTCAGAAATGCGGGCAGTCCACCGGTCTGCGAACCCCAGAAAACGTCCCCCCACCCGAAGCTCGGGTGGGGGCAACCCATCAGGCAGAGGAGGGCTTGTCTTCTGCCTTTTCAGTTTTGCGCTGCCCCTGCAGCAGCCTTGCCGGATCGGGTCCCCTTTCCCGCTGCGCCGGAGGCGCAAAAAAACCTCTTCTGACCTGAAGAAACAGGCCCCTATCTACGGCGAAACGCTCGCCTCCGGGGCTCCAGGAGGAAGGTGCTCTTCCCACCAGTGAAATCTTTGATGATTTCATCCAGTTGTGGTCAGAAAAGACAGCCACCTTGAAAGGGGAGATCCGCAAGGCCTTTTTTGGACGCGTGGTCATCCGACCATGAGCGTAACCAAAGGACTCGTCTGAGAATGATGGCAAATACAGCAATTTTGGATAACATAGGGAGCAGATCCAGGGCTGCATCACAGAGGTACTTGATACCTTGAAACAAAAACTCAGCCCTCTGCGGTGCATCCATCAGGCGACCGCAGTCCAGATCATTCTGAAGCTCCACCATACGCTCAGATAAGTGTTGCGCCGCTATGGCCGGTCTCAGAGCTGAGCCTGCTAACAGAAAGAGTGCTTTTGACACCACCCCTGTCCGCCTATCGGCCGGGTCCTTAAAAGAGGGGGACCCTTCCAGGGGAATGGTCGTCGCCTTATTCAGACGAGCTATCGGGGGGGTCCACCGCAGGGGACGCCCACTTCTTCAGAAAGCTATCCTCAAATGGATAACGGATGGAAAAGAGTTTTGACAGTGAGAAGGAATGCTGCGGACGCTGCCATTCATGATAGATCAGATGATCAAAGAACTGATCATAGGGGTAAGCCCTAGGGGGCCTGGCAGACCCGCAAACATATCCAGACGTCTGCGACTCGCCGTCTTGGTCCAGTCGCAGCGTAGTGCGAATCCCAGAGATAATGGCGGATACCAGCGCTTTTTCGCGCGCTGCTGAGGGGGCCGGCTCACCTTCAGAGAGTTCTACTGGGGTCCCTGTGACCCCCGAGGCTATCTCTGGTTCAGAGTCCTCCCCTGAGGAACAGGGGGGAGGTGGGCACTTCTTAGGGACCCCTGGATCGATACTCGGGTCCATCCGAGGAAGAAATTCGCCAAAAACTGCCCTCAGCTGGTCCAGAAAAGCCCCCTGCGCAGATTGCACTGTCGCTGATTCCTCCTCAGCAGGCCCAGCAGGGTAGTCTGCCATAGTTTCCCCTGAATTGGAGATAAATGCAGTGAGAAACCTATTTGAGGCACCCCCACAATGCCGCACACCACCGCCCCACAGAACGCCAGGGAGATCCAGGAGGACTGCACCCGCCACCACCAGCACCCACAGGAGAGCCCAGCTATACTTGCCGTTTTGCTGTCAAAACTGTCCTGAGGACCGCCAGTAGAGCTGCGCCGTCAGAAGCCACAGCGTTCCAAAGAGAAAGTAAAAACGGCTGTAGCGCGTTTTTACAGCATGCAGGGACTCCAATATGGCCACCGAGGTCATGCACTAGAGGCCAAACACCTGCTGGGGAACGTGGCTACAGTAAAATGGCCGCTCTGAGCACTAGAGGGAAAGCTCCCTTAGCGAAAAATGTCCGTGGCTACGGCAAAATGGTGGCGATCCGCCGCAAAATGGCGGTGGATCGCCGCATGGCGGTCCAAGTCCCCAAAAGGGGGTCTAACGATCGGGTGCGGTGCGGGGGGGTTGGGACCCCAGAGGCTGCCCGCACGGAACGGGCACGATGCGGCGGGTGCCCATACCTCGGGACTGGCTCGCATTGGTCGGCCGCGCTGGGGAAAGTACAGAATCCTGTAATGATCCTCTATGCCCCAGCCGGCCTCTTGATAGCAGACTCAGATAGCTTGATAGAAGCAATAAAAATAAAAAGCAAATCAAATAAAAGAGCGGTCTCAATCCGGACCGCAGGTCCCATAAGGAAGCCAGGTCAACTCCTTGCGACTAGGCATTTTAAAACTGATGAGCTAAGCAGGGTAGGGGGTTTATGTGGGAAGAGAGGACAGCCCCGTGGGAGGGGCCAGCTTGCTTTCTTTCCCTGCCTAGTTAACTCCTAATAGGACAAGCATAAACCCCACGTCATGAAGAGCTGCGTCTGTCAGTGAACGTAGGTTGTTAATTTTGTTCCCTAAATTCCAGCTCCCCTATGTACCAATATAAAATTAATGTTCTTCTTTTGCAAAAAATAAAACTGGTTTCCATTTATTCTACACACACTTATCTCATTCTTCCCATGGCTGTTTAAAAACACTTCTCCATTACTTCTGTCTTACTTCCTGGACAGACTTTAGGTCATGACACGAAGAAGTTGACCAGCTGACCTCATTAGCGCATACCCTGCATCATTTACCCTCCTGCCTAACACCTACCTCCAGGTGCATGTTTTCTAAATGAAAGGAAATCAATCAGTGATCATTGTTCTCACTAAATACACAAGTATTGATGTTTTTTTTTATACCTTTAACAATCTGATTGTACAATCTCCTTTAGTTCTACCATCAACTATGTAGTGCAAGGGCCTGCCTGATTGGATCAAGAGTGATTGGCTAGATTGGAATCTCCTAGAATATAGTTTTGGTAAGTACAAAGGAGATTGTACAGAGATTGTATAGTGTATGACCATCTTTATACACCTAAAATTAACTTATTGCACTTTTAGTGCCATTAATTGTTAACGGCACCCCAAACACAGAAGCAAACACTTGCCATGTGAAAAAAAGGAGAGCAAACTCTGCAAAAAGTGCAGTAAAAAAAAAAAAAAAAAAAACACGCCAAATATGGTCCTCCTGCACCTGCCTCGGCAACAGAGCAACTAGCCCGGTTCAGACGGCAGGAGGGTACGGGTGATGTGACGGGCCCTGAGCGCACACCTCGACCCTCAACGCACACAGCCTCTCCTTCATTGCCCTCCCAGGGAATGAGCGAATCTGGTCCGGCTATCTTTAAAATGCAGGGTGAGTCCCACCTAATGCTGGATTCCCCCTGCAGCCCTACTGATAGTATAGCTTCTGGGCTGCCCGCAGCGGAACCTACGCTGGCTGAGATTATGCTGGCAATTCAGGACTGCAAAACCTCCCTATCGTTACAAATTGAGACTATCCGCATTGATAATTCCCTGCTGAAGCAAGATGTACAAACTTTAAGGGAAAGAACCGGGGCTGCTGAAGAACGCATCAGTACTTTAGAAGATACAGTGCAACCAACGTCAGCCGCTGTCCAGACGAACACCGCTGAAATTGCGGCTCTCCGTGCAAAAATCGACGACCTGGAGAATCGTTCCAGGAGAAATAACCTCCGTTTTGTGGGGTTCCCGGAGAGATCTGAGGGTTCCCGTCCTGAGCGGTTCCTACACTCCTGGCTGCGAGAGGTACTGGGGGTTGAAAATCTGTCCCACGCCTTCCTTATTGAAAGGGCGCACCGAGCGCCAAATCCTGGGACTCCTCCACGTTCTCTGATTGCACGAATCCTCAATTTCGAGGACAAAGTGACCATTATGCACTTAGCCAGAGAAAAGGGCCCACTCAAATACAATGGCAATACCATATCCATCTATCCTGACTTCTCGGCGGATGTCCAGCGTCAACGTGTCTCCTGCTCTGCGGTAAAGAATAGTCTCCAACAAGAGGGCTTGCAGTACGCCATGCTCTTCCCTGCCAAATTGAGAGTCATTTGTGACGGTAAGGCCCATTTTTACAACACACCTAAAGAAGCCATGGCCTGGCTCGATGACCATGTCGGCCCGCAACGTCGACCAGAACGCACGGGACAATAGAAGTGGCCAGTCTGCTACTCCTCCAGGGTATGCAGCCGTCTTGCTGGAACCCTGATTGTGCATGTTGTTGAACATATGTTGGGCTTAGAACTCTATCCTTTGATCGGTGCTCCCTGGGAAGGGCTTTAAACAGTCACCTGCCTTCTACTTGGAACTACAAATCGTGAGAGGGATGAGCTGATATGGGTACTGACCTTATCCATACTTGTACCCTCCTAAATCCCGGATGTCGTGCAGGTGCTGTCTATCCTTCACTAGACAGTATCAGTCTTCTATAATCCCTGCAGGGTGTGTGACTTTACTTAATCACTTATCTGACTGATCCAGCGCCCACATTACAGTAGACAGGACCATGCCCAGGGTTGCCTACAACGTCCCAAGCCCCCTTCCTGAAAGTGTTATTGATACGGACAACTACCTTGGTGATCGCCTGGCTGTTCCAACGCATTACATCTTCCCTTCAGGAGCATCGATTATGTTTCAATGGAGCCAGATATCCACCTCACTAATCCCATCTCATTGCATGGCGAAGCCATGGGAACGGTTTTCAAATTGTTTTTTTCTTTTTGGGTTTTTTGGTGGACTTCTAATTGGTTCGGGATTAGCTAAGTTGGGGATGGTCGAGCGGGGTGGGATGGGAGGGGGAGGGGGAGGGGGGGGTTCTGTAGACCTGTCATGGTCGGGTATTACTTTTTCCTCATTGTTTCATACAGGCGAGACTTTTGGTTTCCTTCTACTGCTTATGGGTATACCTAAACTATATTATTTGGCTTGCTCTTTATAATGTTGACTCTTACAATATACTTTATGATATAGGAAAGGTTTTATACGTTATAGATGGCTAAACCACTAAAAATTCTTTCTTGGAATGTAAGGGGGGCAAATTCTCCTCACAAGCGGTCCTTAATTTTTTCATTCCTTAGGCGTTACAAACCACATATTATTTGCCTCCAGGAGATGCATTTAGTTAAAGAGCGGGTACGCTCCGTTAAAAGAGCATGGGTGGCCTCCTCGTACCATGCCACCCACACCACATACTCTAGGGGTGCCTCCATTTTACTGGCAAAATCACTATCAGCTGAAATTGTATCCGTGACGACGGACCCCGACGGTCGATTTGTTATACTCACTATACAAATTGCCAGAAAGACCTTTACTCTGGTCAATGTCTATGTGCCTCCCCCATTTGCCCCAGATCTTCTCTCGAGATTATCTCTCCTCCTTGTTGCCAGATCCCCTGGACCGATGCTGTATATAGGAGACTTTAATGCGGTTCTCGAACCCTCACTGGACCGCTTGGGGGGAGGAGGTAGATCTTGCCCCTCTTTTGTAGATTGGGCTGGAGTCTATGGCCTCACCGAGGTCTGGCGGTGGAAACACCCCACTGATTACCAGTATTCGTGTCATTCTGACTCATTTCATACAATGTCTTGTATTGATCTAGCGTTTGTTACTCCCAATGCTCTCCCGTTGGTATCGGCGGTGTCGTATTTGCCCAGGGGGGTGTCTGACCACGCACCTTTGGTGGTGGATCTCCTCCTCCTGCCTACACAAGGGCCTGCCATGTGGCGTATGGGGCCGCAATGGCTGGAGGATGAGATTGTACAGAGATCCTGAGGGAGAGACATCATGGACTACTGGAGCACCAATAGGGGGTCTACTGACCCCTCCATTGTCTGGGAGGCTTCCAAGGCTGTATTGCGGGGCGCCTTTATGTCTGTGAGGGGTGTCCTGCGTAAAAATGCTGTGCAGTGTACCAAGGAGTTGTAGGAGGCAATGGTGGTGGCTGAGGCAGATTATGTTGCACACCCGGATCCCCAGAGACGTGATTTGTGGTTGACCAAACGTGGAGAATATGAACTTAAATTACTATATTTAACTGAAAAATGTATGTTGCATGTAACAAAAAATATTTGAGCATGGTAATAAGGCCGGACGGCTTTTAGCCTACTTAGTTAGACCAGATCATAACCCTGTTTCTATCCCCCAAATTCTTACTCTACAAGGAGGGATTAGTGACGCCCCGCAAGATATTGTGGGTGCGTTCTTGTCCTTTTACAAAGACCTATACACTACAAGGGCCCACTACTCAGATACGCATCTGACCGCGAGTACCTTGCACAAATCCCACTTCCGCGCTTAACTGATCAGGAAATGGAGGATCTTGAGGCCCCTATCACGATAGAAGAAATTAAGATGGCAATTTCACAACTTCCAAATCATAAATCCCCAGGCTTGGATGGCTTCCCGGCTGAGTGGTATAAGAAGTTTGCCTCACTGCTTAGTCCGCTCATCCTTAATACCTATAATGAGGCTCTTAAACGGGGTATCCTCCCACCATCCATGCGGGAAGCGTTAATTGTTCTACTATTAAAACCTAGAAAAGATCCATTACTTTGTGATTCCTACCGCCCCATATCCCTAATAAACGTGGATGTTAAAATTCTCACTAAAGTGCTCGCCAACCGCCTTAATCTAATAATTGGAAAACTGATAGAATGTGATAAGGCCAGGTTTATACCAGGAAGATCCACTAGAATGAATATACGCAGACTGTTTCATAATCTACAATACCCCCATGACTGTACACCTACCAGGGTAATTGCGTCTCTCGACACTAAAAAAGCATTTGATAGTGTGGAATGGCCCTACCTATTTAAAATCTTGGAGGGCTATGGATTTGGCCCACGTATGATAGCCTGTATCAGACTCTTATATTGCTCCCCAACGGCCAATATCAGGGTTAACTCCTCGGTGACTGAGGCGTTTCCGATCACCAGGGGAACTAGACAGGGGTGTCCTTTATCCCCTCTTTTGTTTGCCCTGGCTATGGAGCCCCCTGGCCATACAAATCCGTAACACTTCCCAAATAAAAGGCCTCCCTATTGGGACTATAGAAGAACGCATATCACTCTATGCTGATGATACTTTGGTATACTTGGTGGACCCACAGGACTCCCTTAAAAACCTATTAACCCTTATCAACACGTTTGGAGACTACTCGGGCTTTAGGGTGAATTGGAAAAAGTCCATCCTCTTCCCCCTGGACCAAGCGGCCACCTCACTGATCTATGCAGGGTCGGAACTACAGGTTGTCTCCTCATTTAGGTATCTGGGCGTGCTGGTACAATTACCGCTCCCTCGGTACATTGAGAACAACATATGCCCTTTATTAAAACAATTACAAGAATGCATTCAGAAATGGATGGATCTCCCGCTGGATCTCATGGGCAGGGCCAACATTATTAAAATGATCTATCTCCCCAAGTTACTCTATGTCCTAGCCAATGCGCCATGTAGGGTCCCAAAATCCATTTTTAAACGCATTGATTCCACATGCACAACGTTCCTCTGGCGGGGCGGGTCCCCTAGAATAGCTCTTGAGACACTCAGGCTTCCTTCCCACCTAGCTGACCTGGCCTTCCCTAATTTTTACCTATACTATCTGGCCTCCCATTTAGTATCCATCCACGACTGGTTACATCCCAGTGACACTAACGCCTGTACTAGTACAGAGGGGGCTATTGTCTCATCCATGGAAACACTCCACAACGTGATCTATAGACACCGTGTCCCTGATAGACCAGGGACAGCTATAATACACATGTCCCTCTCTCTTTTTCAGACAATTAAAACAAAATTTGCCCGAGAATCATGGGACGCCTCACCGAACACACCCCTATGGTACAATGGCACTCTTAGGGAACTGGAGTCTATACCGGACCCTGTGAGATGGTTCTCAAAAGGGAGTTAAATACCTGTGTCATCTCTTTGACGCACGGGGCTTTAAACCCTTCCAACAACTCCAGCAGGAGTTTGACCTTCCAAACTCCTATCTATTTTATTATTACCAATTGAGACATGCAGTTAGGGCGCAATTTGGCATCTTAGATAACATACCCCGCGTGCCTCCTCTAGAAAAATTGCTCAGGGACCCGGCTACTACTAAACTCATTTCAACCCATTATATGGCCTTAGCTGCGGACATCAACCCCAGATTTCGGATTGCCCAAACTAAATGGACTAACCTAGATATACAGATCACGGAGGAGGATTGGTCAGAATTCTCTGACACCTTCAAATCATCGGTAATCTCCTCTAGAGACCGAGTTATTCAAATTAAGGTCTTCCATCAGTCTCATCTCACCCCTCACAGACTATAAAATGGGTTTATCGTCCACGGACACGTGCTTTAGGGGCTGTGGTCAACAAGCAGATTTTCTGCACTGTTTCTGGTCGTGCTTGATGGTACAGCACTTCTTGAGAGACATTGGCTCCTTCATCTCGACAGCCTTGGGCCTTCCCAATATTATTAACCCCAGGAATTGCCTTCTGGGAGTTTTTGGGGATCTGTCACTGCCTGCCTCGGCAAAGAGGCTCCTTCGTATCCTTTTCTTTTACATGAAGTCTCTTTTGCTGACGTGGAAGAGTTCACAGACACTAAATAAAACTCTATGGTTGAGATTTGTGAATGAGGCACTACCCCTATACAAGATCACCTTTGACCTTCGGAAAGGAGTAAGGGATTCCATAAGATCTGGGACAGATGGCTAGCCAGTCCTCTTACGTTGTGCCTCGCTTTGCCATAAGGATCAATGCCACTTAATCTGCTCCGGGTTGGCACTGGCCCACCTGGCCTGTCATAAATATCAATATGCCATGTTATATACCTAATGGACTGCAGCCTGACTATTTAGAGATATTTGATACCCAAATGCCATCTGTTGAAAACTGTAACTGAAAAATTCTGTTGACCATGTACAAGCCGGCAATATTTTGTACTTGTCGGGTATGATGCCCGAAGGATGGTTGTTGGTTTCTAGGTTTGTACGTCTTTATAATAAAAAAAAAAAACATGCAACCCACAACACGCCAAAAAGTCCCATGAGCCGCATGCAGCACAACCCACTGAAATCAACGGGCTGCCCTATGTTTGTTGTGGAAAAAAATGAGCCAAAAGCATGCACTTCCACTATGCTACATGTGAACGGGGCCTAAAAGTGAAATTGGTGCGTTTACACAACAATGAGGCTCCATTTAGAACTATGCGTTTCCAAACGCATGGCAAACTGCACAGAAAAGGCACGCTTTGCCTTGCATTTCAGAAATGGGCTGCACCAAAAAACGCACCACGCTCCACCCTAAAAAATAGTTCCGGAGCTTCTTTGGGGCGATTGTTGTGTGGATGGGCTGCAATATGCGTGGCAAGGAAAAATGCTCCAAAATGCCCACAGGAAACAAAAAAACTGATGCATGTGGGAATGTGAGTTCCTGAGATGTGAAGGGGGCTTGACAGCTGCCCATTTCCATCCACTCCATCCTATGTACTTGCATACAGATGGCTATACACTATTCAATCTGATTGCACAATCTCTGTACACCTTCCTTTCTGATTTTCCAGAACTACGGATTAGGACAACACACCTATCTACCCATTCACTCTGTATCCAATCAGGCAGACCCTTGAACTACATTGATGGTAGATCTAAAGGAGATTGTATAATAACATTGTGTAGTGTATGGTGAACTTTACAGAACGCAAAACACAATTCTCCTGTTTTTAATCCTACAGCTCTATTCAAATGGGCTGTTATCTGGACTCTTAATACACACGAAAAAAACAAACAAACCTCTAGGTAAATTTTGAGGTAGTTGGCCTACAAATAATCTGGCATATACAGGAAGGCCTGATTGTGCCATGACTGAATGATGTAGGCTTTCAGGCAATTACTTTTTCATTCAATATTTGCTTACCTCTATTTTATGTATGCTGAATGAACATCCCATTACTGTTTTAACCGCTTCCACACTGCGCACAGTATATTTACTGTGGCAGTGTGGATGCGTCCCGCGAATCTCCGATTTGCGGAGTGGTCGCTAGGGGGCGCACGCCCGCCGTACTCTGGAGGAGTGTGCCCGCGGCTCGGGCAGACCCGATGTCCACCGGCGACCCGCGATGAGCGGCCACAGCAAAAGAACGGGGAACCGCCAATGTAAACACAGCGGTTCCCGCTCTGTCTGTGGGGACATAGGAGATCTACTGATCCCTGTCACTGGGATCAGTTAGATCTCTTATGCCCATAACAGCCCAGCCCCCCTACAGTTAGAACACGCCTAGGGAACACAGTTAACCCCTAGATCTCCCCCTGCAGGTTAACCCCTTCACTGCCAATGACATTTACACAGTAATTAGTGGATATTTACATTTCTGATCGCTGTATAAATGTTATTGGTCCCAAAAAAGTGTCAAAACAGTCCGACATGTCCGCTGCAATATCGCAGTACCGCGAAAGAAATCGCAGATCGCCACCATACTAGTAAAAAAATAAATTAAAAAAACCCCCAGAAATGAATTCTCATCATCCGTAAACACGGCCACTTTTGCGCAAACCAATCAATAAATGCTGATTGCAATTTTTTTTTACCAAAAATATGAGGAAGAAAATAAATCGACCAAAACCGATGAAAAAAAAATGTTTTTTTATAATTTTATTTTTTGTATTTTAGCAAAAAGTAAGAAATTTTTTTTTTTTTGCAAAATTGTCGCTTTGTTTGTTTATACCGGCGATCAGAAAAGACGCAGAGGTGATCAAATACCACCAAAAGAAAGCTCTATTTGTGGGATAAAAAGGACGCAAATTTCGTTTAGGTACAACCTCACAGGACCGCGCAATTGTCAGTTAAAACGACACAGTGCCGAATTGCAAAAAGTGCTCTGGTCCTAAAGTGGGAAATCCTTCCGGGGGTGAAGTGGTTAAGGAGCAACTTGCATGAGAAAAAAAAAAAACTACATTAGTAGATAACCTATGCAAATGTTGGCAATCCCAAAGATCGCAATTGCAAAGGCATGTCTCCAACACACATGTGCTCAAACCTACTTCTTTATGTTGCAGAATCCAGGCGGGGACCTACCTATTCTATACTATGAGGATTTAAGTGGCAGTGGGCTGTGCGGCAAGTATGGATACAGTATATATATATATACATATATACACACACACACTATATATATATATATATATATATATATATATATATATATATATATATGTATAATTAAATAATCCGACTGTTTTACATGTTTAGATTCTCACGCAAGTTCACTTTAAGGCCTCTCAAGCATGTACAAAGGCAAAGTTATTTTACTTTACAAACTAAACTCTCATTTCTGTGTTTTGAATAGTTATTTAGAACTTGCAAATGAGCTCACCTCATTGTGAAGAAGACGTCATTTGTTTGCTGTTGTTACCTTAGCACACAGTCAATAAATGCAAGATCTCCAGCAGGTGCTTGGTGTAAACAGAATGTGTGGAATTCAAAGTTTCAGCCAAAGCATGCGCAAAAAATAAAAAGTTCCTAGCAATTGATCTCAATTTGGAGAGAGGGGCCACAATGATACCACCATTCAGACCAAAGGGTGTGCATAATGCAAATGCACACTGATACGTCGTTACAATTCATGCAAGGTGCTGCGCAACAATGCAACTATCCTGCTTTGGTGGGAACTGAAACAATAGGACATACGGCATATTGCCTTGTCTATGGATTTGGCAACACTGCGCAATGCTGCTGGTGTGAACAAGCCCTAACGAAAGTCTCATCTCAGATGGCATAAAGCTGGCCACACAGATTGAAATTCAGCCAGTTCAGCATGGACTAGCCGAATTTCAATTTGTGTATGGGCGGCTTTATGCCATCGAGATAAGACTTTCGTTAGGGCTCGTTCACACCAGCAACATTGGGCTGTGTTGCCAAATGCATTGTCAAGGCATAGACTGCCCTGTCTGATTTTCTCAGCTCCATCAGCGCCGCAGGCTTTAGCTTACAATGCTGATCTGTGTATTCTGAAGGCAGGAAGTCTCCCCGATCTCAAAATTCAAAGACAACGGGGAGGATTCCCTCGAATGTGTGAATGGGGGAATTGGGTTAGTTTTTTCATTCAACCTGACTCATTTATGGGCTGCCTAATTAACTTCGGCTTCCGATTTAGATTGTTCATCAAGTATTTCTACGCCTCAGAAATGAAAGTGAGCTGACCTATGAATAGCCACTAAGATGAAGTAACTTGCAGGTCGACCCCCATCTAAAACAGATATTTGATCTTTATGAGGATTTGTAATATTTCATCTTGCATGGCAAGCAAAGCACACTGGCCTAATGTTTCCTGGGAATGCCAGTAGTGAGAGGAATTCTTTAGTACATAAAATAAGTAATTGCTGGATTGAGTCATACGAGTGACACCTTCATTTTAACCCTCTAGGATAGGGAAGGATACACAGATTACTGTTAGACAATTCTTAAATTCGAGTCGCTGGAAGATATAAGGCAACTGAGTGATTAAGCCAACCTATGTACACTTTATACCGTAATAGAAATTTTGAATAGAATTGGCCTTTAAAACCCAACTGCAGCCAAAATTAGCATTTCAGTAGGGAAAGGTTAGAATATCTGTCAGATTTTATTTGTCTCGTGTCCCTCTTAGGCAGATTTCACTTCACATGTGATAGGATCTTTCCCCAAAGTGGACAGCAACAAAAGCATACAAATTTAAAGCAAAACAGCTTTGCACCATTGCATCCCACTCCCTACCAATGTATATAAAAAATAAAAAAACACATCACAGACATTGTTTTTACCTATTTTAGTCCTCACTGTCCTCTGCCTCCAATCTAGATGTCCACATTCTATCATAGGAGGCTGCAATTAAGGCATACACAGCACTGGAAAAGGACAGAGCTGTCAGCACATCATCAGAGGGCCAGCTGCAAGAACCAGCCGGCACCCCATGATGTGATATGGAAGATGATGGTGGCAAAGGGCCTAGTGTGCAACAGCGTGTCACAGGAGTTCAACACTGGATTCACCGGGTGTGTATGTTTATTGAGGATAAACCAGCAGAAAAGGCAAGAAGGGAAAAAAAAAAAAAATTAAAAAAATAGGGAGCCAAGGTATTGATTTTTTTACTGTGGTCTCAGTTATGGGAAGATCCGTGCCATTCATCTCTTGCCCCCACCGGGACAAGGAGTGAGAGAAAGTCTTCCCAAGAGAATCATAGACAGCAATACAAATCTGATCGGAAATTCAAATACTTAACTTCTCAAATTTTTCGAAAACTAAAGCTGGGCATAAAATCGAATTGAAAAGGGCAAAAATCATTGAAAAATGTCAACAGAGACTTGATGAATGCTGTTCGAAAGTATTTTAAAAATATGTTTGCTTTTAACATCCAATTTTGGTATGAATAAAATTTCCCGCTCAATCCATATACAGGTAGTCCTTGGGTTACAAACAAGATAGGTTCTGTAGGTTTGCTCTTAAGTTTAACTCGTATGTAAGTCGGAACAGGTACATTTTTTTTAAGTGCAACTCCAGCCAAAAAAAAGGGATTTTATTAAAAAACTTACCGTAAAATCCTTTTCTCCGCGTTCACTGACAGACGCAGCTTCTCCATTACGTGTGGGGTTTTATGCTGGTCTCACTAGGAGGGAAAAGAAACAGCTGGCCCCTCCCATGGGGGCCGTCCTTTCTTCCCACATAAAACCCCCTCATAGCATAGCTCTTCAGTTCGTACACAAGCCGTACAAGAACAGAGCACAGAGGGGTGGGTGCTGTGTCTGTCAGTGAACTCGGAGAAAAGGATTTTACGGTAAGTTTTAATAAAATCCCTTTTTCTCCTATCGTTCACTGACAGACGCAGCTTCTCCATTACGTGTGGGGATGTCCCCAAGCTGTGTCAAAAAGAGGGGTGGGTAAACACTAACAACAGTACCCAACTGAACCTCTAAGGAGGTGCCAGACACGCCTACACTGCCGCCTGCAAATCTTTGCGGCCCAAAGCAGCATCCGAAGATGCAAACACATCAACTTTATAAAACTTAGTGAAAGTGTGAACCGAGGCCCAAGTGGCCACCTTGCACACCTGTGACACCAAGGCCTGGTGTCTGAAAGCCCAGGAAGTGCTAACAGCCTGGGTAGAATGAGCCGTGACCGGAAAAGGGGGAACCTTGCCCGAACAGAATACGCATTGGGTCACGTTTTTTTCTAATCCAACGAGAAATCATAGCCGACGAGGCCGCCAACCCTTTGTGCGGACCATCTGGCAGCACAAACAAAGCATCAGCTTTTCGAAAAAAAAAGCTGTAGCAGCCAAGTACCCCCGTAAGGCCCTCACTACGTCCAAAGCATGCAACTCAAACTCCTTTGGGTGCGATGGACGAGGGCACAATGAAGGAGGAACAATATCTTCATTAATGTGAAAGGAAGAGAACACCTTCAGAAGGAAGGAAGGAGAGGGTCGCAAGACCGCAATATCCTTATGCATGACTAAGCAGGGAGACTTGCACGATAGTGCTGCTAATTCAGACACCCGTCTGGCGGAAGTGATGGCAACTAAAAAGGCCACCTTCTGCGACGGCAATTGTAAGGAGATCTCCCCGATATACTCATATGGCGGTTTCTGAAGAACAGAAAGCACCAAATGCAGATACCACGGAGCCATCGGAGCCTTCACTCGAGGCGTCACGTGTCGCACACGCTGTACAAAGGTACGAGTCAACGAGTGCGAAGCCAAAGGTCTCTGAAAGAGAATCGCCAGAGCCGATATCTGGCCCTTGAGGGTACTCAAAGCCAGTTTTTTGTTCAGGCCCTGCTGCAAAAAAGTCAGGACCCTGGACACAACATAAGAGCGAGGGTTATGACCCTCCGCCTCGCACCAAGCTATATAAGCCTTCCAGGTGCAGTGATAAATCTTGCGAGAAGTACACTTGCAAGCTTTTAACAAAGGATCACGGAGTCGGCGACTCCCCTGTCTCTTAGCACCTGGGACTCAATAACCAAGCCGTCAAAGCCGGCGAGGGTAAGGCAGGGTGCAAGATGGGTCCCTGAGACAGATCCACGATTCTCTGTCCCCTCAGCGGCTGAGGCACTAGGAAACAATTTTCGAACGTTCACATGAAGAGCGTTCTAAATAGTGACGTGGACCTTCCGAATATATCGAACCACGCTCCGCCTCCCAGTATTGGGAGCGAGAATACAACACAGGTCCCAGGACTGAAAAAACGTCGTCCCGGACTTGTTTTTTGACCGAAACTCATGGGAGTTCCCGGTCTATAGCCGAGACCGCTAAGAGAAAGTCTCTGGAAACCGAAGCGTGAGCAACTGAGCATGGAAACATGTCGCACACGCTGTGCACTGCGGAGCTCACTTCCGAGGC
>BLSH010370006.1:2048232-2059513 GCA_018402905.1 Glandirana rugosa | reverse complement strand
GAAAAAAGCACAATCTGATTGCTCTCAGCTCCAGTACATTGATGGGGAGGCGAACCTCCTGTGCCGACCAACGGCCCTGGGCAAACAGCTGTCCCAGGACCCCGCCCCAGTCCAAAGGACTGTCATCTGTGGTAATGATCACCCACTGAAGGGGCAGGAACGACTTCCCCTGAATCAACGCTGAGTCCCGGAACCATAGGTCAGAGACGCCCTGGTCTGGGAACTCAGACGGATCAGAAGATCCAAGGATCGAGGGGATCTGTCCCACCGAGCCAAACTTGCTCATTGAAGGAGACGAGTGTGACTCTGGGCGTATGGTATCGCCTCGAAAGTTGAGACCATGAGCCTCAGCCCCCCACGTAAGGAAGACCGTCGGTGCGACAGGAAAGTTTTCACTGCCGACTGCAGTGACCGCAACTTGGCTGGAGGAAGGAAAAACCTTTGCCTGCTCTGAGTCCAGAAACAGGCCCAGATACTCCAGGCGACGGGATAGAGACACCGTCGACTTCTGGTTGAGCAACCAGCCGAAGTCCTGCAGCGAGGTCATTGTGATCCTCACCTTGTCTTCCCAAGCCGCGGCGTATTCCGCTCGCAGGAGCAGGTCGTACAGGTAGGCTACTACCGCAATGCCTCTCTGTCGCAGTAACGCCATACCGGAGCTACCAGTTTTGGGAAACTCTGGTCTGAGACTAGACCGAAAGGGAGTGCCACGAATTGAAAATGGAGGTCTCCTACTGCAAAGCGAAAGAAACGCTGAAGCCGTGGACAAATAGGTACATGGAGGTACACATCCCTGATGTCTAGAGACGCCAGAAATTCCCCCTGATGGAGGGCGGCTACAACCGAGTGGATAGATTCCATCCAGAATTTTCCGCGCCCTAACATACCGGTTCAGGGCCTTCAGGTCCAGTACTGGCCGGACCCCCCCCCCCCTTTTTTGGGAACCACGAACAGATGTGAGTAAAAAACCTTGAAGCCTCTCGCTGGAGGCACTGGCACGATCACCCCTTGGTTCGAGTGCTTGTACAGCCCCAAAGAGGGCCTCCCGGCGTGCCTGTGGGAGCCCTAAGTCAAAGGGAAGAACCTGACTGGTGGCAGAGTGTTGAACTCAGAAACATTCCCCACCCGAAGCCCGGGCGGAGACAAGCCATCAGGCTGTGGTTTGTCCTCCGCCTTGTTGGTTTTGCGCTGCCACTGCCGGCACCCGGCCCCTGCAGCGACCTTACAGGAGCGGGTCCCTTTACCCGCTACGCCCGGGGCGCAAAAAAACCTCTTCTGACCCGAGGTAGGGGGCCCCTGTCTACGGCAAAAACTCACGCCTCCAGGGCTCTGGGAGGAAGGAACTTACCTCCTGTGAAATCTTTTATGATCTCACTCAGCCGTGGACCGAATAGACGTCTACCCTGAAAGGGAAGGTCTGCGAGGCCTTTTCTGGAAGCATGGTCACCGGACCAAAAACGCAACCAGAGTACCCGTCTGAGGATACAGCAACACCGCTACCCTGGATCACATAGGCAGTAAATCAACGGCCGCATCACGAAGGTACTTGAGACCTCGGAGCAAACAGTCAGCCCTCTGCGGCGTAGCCAGCAGGCGGCCGCAGTCCAAAAGATTCTGGAGCTCTGTCATAAGCTCAGACAGATATTGCGCCGCCATGGCGAACGTCAGGGCTGGCCGCAGAGCAGAGCCTGCCACCAGGAAGAGCGACCTTAACAGCACCTCTGTCTTTGCCAGCAGGGCCCTTGAATGCAGGAACCCACTCTAGAGGACTGGTCGTTGTCTTATTAAAGTGACCATAGGCGGGACACCAAGGCGACTCCCATTTTTTTTTTTTTTTTTTTTAAAAAGCTTTCCTCAAGGGATAGTGAGCAGTGAACCGTTTGGACCCAAGTCCCTTGGGGTGTGGGAGGAAACCGGAGTACCAGGAGGAAACCCACGCATGCACAGGGAGGACATACAAACCTCAGGCGGGTCATGGTTAGGATCTGAGCCAGCAAGCATTATGCTGCCAGGCACAAGTTCCACTGCGTTAAAAGGAATGCTGCGGACGCTGCCATTTACAACAAACAAAGCGATTAGGAAAAAGATCATATGGGTAAGCCTTGGGCGCCTTAGGGGGCCTGGAGGACCACACCACATGCGCAGAAATCAGTGATTCGCCATCCTGGCTCAATCGCATCGCAGTGCGATAACAATTATAATCACAGCTGCCGTCCCCTGATCCTCTTCTCCGTCCGAGGGACCTTCCAGATAAAAAAATCCTCCCTTGAAAAGCAAGGAGGGGGGGGGGGGCTTCTTGGGGGGCCTGTTGGTGACATCCGCCCTGGGGAAAATCACTAAAAACCGCCACAGCTGGTCCAGAAAAGCCCCTTGCGCAGATTGCGCTCCTAGCATGTTCAGCTCCCTTAAGAACACATAGATGCATAGAAAAAGGTTAAAGGCACCCCCATATAGCCGCACACCAAAACCCCACAGTGCACCAGGGGACCCAGGAGGACTGCACCCGCCGCCACCAGCACCCACAGGAGAGCCCAGCTATACTTGCTGTTTGCTGCCATAACCCTGAGGATCTTCAGAGAGCCGCGCCGTCAGGAGCACACACCGTTCCAAAGTGAAAGTAAAAAGCTGTAGACACGTTTTTTGCATGAGCAGGGAATCCAATATGGCCGTCGTTGAACACTAGAGGCCGAAAAACACCTGCAGGGAACGTGCAGTACCGCAAATGGCCGCTCTGAGCGCTAGAGGGAAAGCCCCATAGGCCCAATATGTCTGCGGCTACGGGAAAATGGCAGCGGTCCGCCGCAAAATGGCGGCCGATCGCCACATGGCGGCAAAAAAACGACCGAACGGCGCTAGAGGATCGGGTGCGGTGCGGGGGGAAGGGGGGGTGTGAAGGGGTGAACAGGGCTCCACGCGCCCCTACCGGCGGCTACCCAGCAAAAAAATCTTTTTTTTTTTTTTTTTTTTTTTTTTTTTTTTCACCTCATCGGTCCCCCTTTCCACCCCTAAAAAGGGGGGGGGGGGAAGGAAGGAGCTCTCACTCACCACTCCGGACGACGCCATGGGTAGCCACCCAGTCGCAGACCTTCCACCCCTGCTTGGGCGGTATGCTGCAGGCCAGAAGTCGCCCTTCCCGAATCGCATCTGGGCGTAAGGGGGGGGATCACCCCAGGCCGCCCGCTCGGAACGGGCACGATGCGGCGGGTCCACATACGGCGGGACTGGCTCGCATCGGTCGGCCAGGTCGGGGAAAATACAGAACCTTCCTCAAGTAGTTGCCGGCCGGCTGTCTTGTGCACCAAACCGGAGCTTTTATTACTTTTTATTTTTTATTTTCTATTTTCTATTTTTTAGTTGTTTGCTGTTTACCCCGTCCAAGAGACTGTTTTTAACCCCCCCCCCCCCTTTTTTTACGACAAAGACTGTATAAATAAATCTATTTGTAAAAGATACTACACTATGTGGGATTTCCCTTTTTTTCTGAGCTGACTGGCTGACCAGGAGGTCTGCAAAGACCGGGAGTGCGGTTGCAGTTGGAGGAAGGGAGCTGAACACAGAATACAACAACCCAGGCGCATTACCCCTGCAGGGGTGTGGAAATGTGGCGAGTGGGGAGCACGAGTGGAAATCACTTTGATTACAAAGAAGGAGCACGGAAGTCACTTTATATGAATGTTTTTTCATAAGATGATACATTGTTTACACAGAAGTCACTTTATATGGATGTTTTTTTCATTAGGTGATACATTGTTTTTTCACAGTCCTCATACAAGAGACGTTTAAATAACACTCATATAGACTTTCTTTTATTGACATCCAATCCATTTATTTTTTTGGATATATATATATATATATATATATATATATATATATATATATATATATATATATATATATACACACATATATATATACATATACATACATACATACATACATACACACACATTTTTTTACATTTCACATTCTTAAAGGACATTCGTTTGGATCACTATGAATTTTTGAAAAGAAGATTGCACTTTATTATTAACATTTTTGAATAACAACTGAAAATTTGCACTTTTTATTCACATAATTGTTTAGACCTGCCGGTTGGCAGGGTGATTGGTGGATATACATATCTTTTGTTGATGTTATTTATTTTTTACTTTTGCTTTGCACATAAATGTTTAATAATTAAGGGTGATATTAACACTTGGGACAGCACCATTTCTTTATACTATCTATACCTGAGCTGCCCCCCTGGTTTTCTGGGAGGGGTGTTGAAAGGCAGCAGTCCTGTAGGTGAATTTGTATCCTAAGCGCGGTTATATATATAATTTACATTGGAGTGATTGACTGGCTGCTCTGCTGTAAGTTGGGGGGCGCAAATGACTTGCCTTACCCCGGGGGGCGCTGACAACCCACACTACGCTTAAGACAAAAACTGGCTCCTAACTTTTTTAGCTGGCTCCTAGATTTAAATTTTAAACATCTGTATAAATGCATACATGCTACATGGACAGCTCAATGCTGCTCTATTCCAGGATGCTGTTGAGAAGATAATACAATCAGATAGTGATGTGTGCACGCCTTAAAGAGGTTTTAAGGAGGTGTCTGTGTTCCCTAGGATGACCAGCTGTGAAGATCTCAATATAATGTTCTATATATTTGTTGTTGCTACTTTGACCCGACAGGTTCACTGATATGAATGGTTTTACGTACTATGTAAAGTACTATACTACTATACACAGATATAACAGAAGAGTTTTTACAAGCTCCACCCACCACTTGGCACCCACCCTACTAAAGGTTAATTTTAGAAGAACAAAATGAAAGCAGCGAGCTAAGCTCTGGTAATTACATGTTTTCAAGCAATGATTTACTTGACTGTATTTAGATGCCTTTTTTTCCATTCCATTACAATTAAAAATAAATAGAGGAGATCAACAGTAACAGTAGTAAGAAGACGACCGATTCCTGGTAAAGAACCCTGCAGCATCACAATAAAATATGTAATATTTCAACCAATGTACACAAATGTCATTACATAAATATCTCACCTTCAAGAAGGCCATGTTCATTGTACACTTAGGCTGCATGCACACAGATGTATTAAAATACTACCATCTTTACTGGATCTTTGACAGGAGCTGGCACAAAAACCCAGCAAAAAAATGCTCAATTTGGCTCACAATTATGTTCATGCCTCTTAAGGGGAAATGCGTCGGGTAGAGCTGAATTCTGTGACGTCACCACGTACCAGCCTGCAGGTGAAGACCAAGGTTGTGTGTTTTTTGGTTTGCCTTCTACCATTGTTTTAAACACAAGTGCAATGGATACTTTTTAATAAAATGCTTTTTGAGAATATTGCACCATGAAGCCTCTTCCTTCTATCACCCCTTATGCTAGAGAGAAACCATAGATGGATAGTCCGTAAAAGTATTATGGATTTTTGAAAGATCCATCCAGTGTAGCAGTCCGCTTGCTGGAAAGGAACGCCTTCACAGGAGCCCCGATGAGTGGAATATCCCTGCTGGCGAATAATTGTGTGAGCGATTAAGATCTCTATAACTAGAGATGAAGCCTTTTTGGTAAGAGGCGTAGACTATATGTGAAAAAGGGCACCTGGTGAAGCACCATGTCTTGTGAATCACTCTTCATTTTTAAGGGCACTTCTTATTGGGTGCCTTTTTTTTCCCACTATAGATTTTTTATAACTTTATGGTCTTTTTTTCTCATATAGAATCATATGGACTTATGATAATGCTTTGAGATTTGCATATTTTGTGTCACAAAAGTTTTTAGGTTGCGTGCTTATTATTTATATAGATAATTATGCACTTTTATGGGTGTATGGCGTGTACATGAATAAATAGCCACAAGAATAAATTTCCATACATACGCGCACATTTACATGTGTTTATGCACATGAACACAAATTATGCCAGAAAGCTACAGGTTGATTACATCAATTAACCTGCCTCTTTTCAATGCCCCTCAGGCTGCATTCACACCTGGGCGTAGCATTTTCAGGCAGGAATATGCGCGTTTTGCCGCGATTTTGTACAGGTCAAAAGGTCACCAATGTAAAAAGTAGAAAAACGCCCAAATCAAGCTACAAAAATACCTCCAGAACTTGTTTGAGCTTCAGGCGTTTTCAGGCTTTTGGCTTCAGGCGTTTTTGAGTGGAGATGTGAACCATCTCAATTGCCTTACCCTTATTACCAAAAACGCATATATTTGCTATTCAATGCATGTTGTGATGTAATGAATCTGTTTATGATGCATGGCACTGCCTTGCTTTCCAGGATCTTGGAGGGCTAATAAACAAATACTTTTGTACAATGCACATTGGCCAGTGTCCTTCTATATCCTCATTTAAAGTCCCAACCTCCTTTTTTCTTTATTCATTGAACCAGGGATGGAGACGCAGTTTCACCTGCGTCTCATTTAAAGTCCCAATTGCCTTGCTTTCCTCTAGTACATATACCAACGATGGAGGATATTATTTGGACACTCAGCAACACCCTTAAGCTGTTAGATCCAATTTTGTATGCTGCTTTCTGGCAGTCCCACGGTGCTGCTTGGGCACCCTGTCGGGTAAGGTGTGGTCACATAATTTGGTGTTCATTGGGTTGGCACAGCTGGCGTTTGTCATATCGGGAGCAGCGATGCGCTCTCGGTGATCTCCCCTTCCCCCTTTTCCTCCCTCCTTCCCTGGTTCCAGTGGATAGGGGGATGGGGCGGGATGGATCGGCTGATCTGCGCATCGATGTTACACCACCGCCCCATGCTGTTTGTGACCCAATTGGTGCACTTGGGCAGAAGCGATATGTTTTTCCATCTTGGCTGACAATTGGGTGGAGCGATCTTGGCTAGGTGTGTGGGGACCCCACCCCTGGCTCGGACGCCCTCCCTCACCTGGTCATGCCTGTGTAACATTGGGCAGGGTTACTGGGCTGGCTGAGAGTATTTATGCGGAGTCCACTTGCTAGCAGACATCATGGTGAGAGCACCATACATGGACAAGGCTGGTTGCAGACTCATTCCCTGACTTCGTATTTGTACAGTTTTTCTTACACCTTTGCACCTCTCCTATAGCCACCCTTGATGGTGGATCTTGGTCTAGGTTTTTTCTGACTCCAGCCCTTTTTTACCTCAACATAGGCACTTTACTCTTTTTGCTCTCCCATTCCCTATCCTGGTGTATGGCTTTCATTCATATATTTTTTCAAACTCCGTACCTTCCATACACATTCATATTTCATCCAACCCATTCACATCCACACATTCATCCACAGATGTCTGCTATCCGAGTGGTCTGCATGGTGGTTTCCATCCCCGACCCATGTCACTGTGTCCTCAGCTCCCGTGACAGACTTACAGTTGGTCTGGCCCACATTGCGACACCACACATGGCGTTCTTCAAGGGTAGGTTGATCATCTCGCCCCCCTTGTACCTATATCATGTACTCCATTACACAGATATGCTATTCAGACCTTTGGATATTTTTACTCTGTTACTTTTTATTTTTATACAGCTATGTGTGCATCCACCCCTGATGAGTGGGTACTACCCCACGAAACGCATCGAGTTTACAATGATACCATCTCTCTACTGAAGCTAATTTTTGTATCACCATATGGTCTTTTATTCATTCCTAAGTGTTTTACTTCACGCCATGGCAGATGCTCCACTCCTATTACCAGGCAGAGTGTTCTGCAGTTTTAAATGCATAAACGCATATACGTTTGCTATACATTTTTTACTAATTATGCTGTGATGGAATATTGTTTACCCTGTATGGTACTTACCTTGCCTTCCACGACCTGGGAGGGTCAGTAAACAATTATTTCTGTACAACTCACTATTGCCTTACCCTTATTACCAAAAACGCATATATTTGCTACTCAATGCATGTTGTGATGTAATGAATCTGTTTATGATGCATGGCACTGCCTTGCTTTCCAGGATCTTGGAGGGCTAATAAACAAATACTTTTGTGCAATGCACATTGGTCAGTGTCCTTCTATATCCTCATTTAAAGTCCCAACCTCCTTTTTTCTTTATTCATCTCAATACAGGCTTCAAGCTACAAAATGCTCAGGTGTGAATGGGGCCTAAACCGCAGGTTTAAACAAGACCTAAAAAATATTTTGCACCTTCAAAGTCATAGGCATGTTGTGTGCAACTGTACAATGCCCTAAAAATCTATTATAATTTCAGGCTGTAATGCAACCAAACAGGAAATACACCAAGGGTTGCTGTTAAACTTACCAGTGCAGTGGGGTTACTCCTACATTGCATGGGTTAAAAGATCATTTGGCTGGGGGAAAGGAGTAGGTACAAATACTTTATTCCTCGCTCCTTTGGCAGCCGGTGCTCTCCTATACAGATGTGAATGTATAATAAATAAGTAAAGGGGTGCGTATATTGATGGTGCTATATAAGTAATAATAATAATAATGCACTGTCCCATACTCCTGGGATATGAGTGGCTTGGGAGAGCAGTCAGATTGAGAAGAGAAAACCTGCATGAGCAAAGAATAAAAAATGCCTGGTACACATGATGAGAATATCGGATGAATAATTTTTTTTTTTTGCATGCTAGTCTCAGATAGAAAAAGAATACGTTACTAGAGTTAGGGCCGGTTCACACTGAGGCGATCCTCAACGATCTGCGATCTGACTTGTGTCGCCCCAATTCCCCTCAAATCGCCTGACATCAGAAATCCCATTGGAATGAATGGAGCAGTCTTAATATGCTCAAGTCCAAAGCAATTCCAAAAAAGGTTCCTGTACTATTTTCAAGCGGCTTCTAGGCGAATTGAGCCCATAGAAGTCAATGGAAGTTTGCTTCCAAGTCGGATCCCCGTCTATGAAGAAGTGACTTTCCAGGAAGAATATAATTTTGCCAGAAGACACATCTCTCATGTCCCAGGTACTCGTGTTGAAATCGCCTGATATCGCGCAGAAGTCGCGCCACAATCGCGCCGCTTCGCCTTTTCAAATCGCCTAGCAAATTCGCCCCGAAGTTGGATCGCCTCAGTATGAACCGGCCCTAAGAAAAATTATGGTAAGACAGAATACAACTTCATGCGATGATGTAATGTATTGCATTGTAATGTATTCTCTCTTTTCTGAGCATGCGTGGTCTTTGTCTTCTGATTTTCTACTGACAAATACTATACTGATTAAAACGGAAGTTATTTGTCCTGGTATTGTATGAGAAACATTTTTGTGCTTGTCCCTCCAGATAATTTTGCATGTGATCGGCTCTCGAAAACTGTGTACTAACACATACATTATCAGACGATGATCCGAAAGCGATATTTTTCATCCAATTTTCTCATCGTGTGTACTAGCTAGGTTCAAGTAGCCACAAGAGCATTTAACCCATGCAGTGAGTGTTTTGAGGGGGCAGGGCCACTGCAAGGGTAAATTTAACAGCAGCCCAGAGTGAGGCTTTTAAAGCAAGAGAATCAGCATGACAGCAAGGCAACTAGCATTTGCTTGATGAGGATTTAGCAATGGAAAATGGCACCTTCCAAGTTTCAGTGAGGAAAGACGACCTTTAGCCTGGGTTCACATATGTGCGATCACAGACATCGCATATGATTCGCATGCGCACCGCAGGTGCTATCACATGCGATGTCTGTGGGATGCGAGTTCAGCCATACAGCTGTATGGCTGAACTCGCATTCGATTCGCAGAAAAAAAAAAGTGCAGGGACTTTTATTCCCCCGCACTGAAATCGGATCGCATGGGTGTTCTCACCTATGCAATCCGATTCCTGTGCAATTTCACAGTTCGCACTGCGATCTGTGAACCGATCTGGGGGTGTAGTGACACCCGCAGTGGTTCGCAGGAGAACTGCGATGCCAGAACCCGCACAGGAATCACCTATGTGAACCTGGGCTTAAAGAGCTCTTTGGTTCTTACCCACCTTCGAGATTTAAAAACTCAAATCAGATGGGGACAGAGTGAGGCTTCCTAATGGACACAGCAGGAGTGCAGCCTTCCAGAGAAGAACTACTGAGAGCTCATTTCTGGAGTCCCCAAAAGATATGAGAGTGTGAGGTGGTTTAAAGTGTATATCCAAACATTACACAAATTCAATCCCAAAGCTCTTATCCCACTCCAGTGCAAGTTCCAGCACTAAGTGAGAAACCACTTTATTTGTATACTGTGACATGATGAGCTTTGTAAATATTCTGCAGGGCAGCTTCTGAAGGCCATTTCCTATTGACATAGGCACTCCCCCAAAACTACATGCCCCAACAGTCCTTTTCCTAATGTGTTGACAGGCTTTGGAGAGTAAAGGTAGGGATTTGTTTTGCTTGGATATCAATCAATGTATGCATGGACATACTCATGGCTCCACTTCGAACTCCTTTCATCTGACAGCCTGTCTCCACTCTCAGTAAAAAATATTTTAAAAATGTGAGCCGCAGTCAAAATCTTCTGTGTTTAATTATCAAAAAAAGACTGAATACATTGAGGTCTCCACCTGAAACCAACCTACCTTCCTTAATGCATGCACGTTGAGAGGAATGATAGGCTTAAGGGTTGGGAGGAGCTCTGTTGCCCAGCAGGCCCTTTCTTACATTTGTTGGTTACAAGCTAAAAACTGTTTTTTTTCTTTTTGCTAGAAAATTACTTAGAACCCCCAAACATTATATATTTTTTTTTTTCAAACACCCTAGAGAATAAAATGGCAATCGTTGCAATACTTTGTCACACGGTATTTGCGCAGTGGTCTTTCAAGCGCAACTTTTTTGGAAACATTTCACTTTTTTGAGTTACAAATTAAGACAACAGTAAAATTAGCCCAATTTTTTTGTATATTGTGAAAGAGGATGTTACGCAGAGTAAATAGATACCATACATATTACGGTTGAAAATTGCACGCACTCGCAGAATGGCGACAAAGTCCAGTACTTACAAATTTCCATAGGCGACGTTTTAAAATGTTTTAACTGTAACCAGGTTAGAGGTGCAGAGGAGGTCTTTTGCTAGAATTATTGCTCACACTCTGGCGATCGTGGCGATACCTCACATGTGTGGTTTGAACACAGTTTTCATATGCGGGCGCGACTTGCGTATGCATTTTCTTTGCTGCGCAAGCTCGCAGGACGGTGGCGTTTTAAATTTTTTTTTTTTTTTAATTTTATTTTCAACACTGTTCCTTTAAAAAAAAAAAAAAATCTGATCACTTTTATTGCTATCACAAGGGATGTAAACATTCCTTGTGATAGTAATATATGGTGACAGGTACACTTTTTGGAGAGACCCCCC
>BLSH010370006.1:2014933-2026567 GCA_018402905.1 Glandirana rugosa | reverse complement strand
GCCGCTACGCCCCCGCCGGAAGTCCCGCCCCCCGGAAGCCGCGTCACCCGCTGCTCCGGGATCCAGTCCGATATACCGAGCCCCTGCTCGGTATACACACCACAACCGCGGCCCTGGACTCTAGGAGCAGACCCTCCCGGCTGGCTATCACTCCTATGAGCCAGAAGAGGAGAGGACACCGGAACACCCCCTGCTCGATCAAGGAGGTGCTGGGCTGGTCCAAGGTACCTTTCCTCAGAGAGACTACCTCCTTAACCAAAGAGCGCAGCTCCCTCTCTTAGTTCCCCAGCAGCGCTTCCACCATGACGGAGGAAACACTAAGACTGAGGGCATGGTGGAAGCAGCCGCTTTTAAAGGGGCGTTGACACGGCAGTGTTTCCTGTAAGAGGTGGAGCTACGCTTTCTCCATGCTGCTGTCCTGAAAGGCGAGAGGAGAAAATTGTGATTCTCATTTTAGCCAGAATCGTGCAGCTCTACTATAGGTAAATACCTCCTAACTGTGCACTGTTTAGGAGACATTGCTTTAGAAGCAGCCTGTGATGTCACCGGTGCATGTGCTCTGAAGGCCTGTGCCGTAAACAGTGACTCCCGCACGCATGCGCGGGACTGACATCATTGTGGCACAGCCATTCATACGACTGAAGCCAGTGAACCCGGAAGGAAGACCAGGTGATGACAGAAGTGCCTACAGCGGTGAAAGCACACAGCTGGAGGGCTTTGTTTTCAGCCAAGCGTGTCATAATGTGCTAGTATGTAGTGCATACAAGAACATTACGACAAACTGTCCGGGGCCAAACTTTTTTTTTTTTTTTTTTTTTTTGCAGGGTTTACTGCTGCTTTAAATATTTATCATCACTTATTGTATTAGTAGTAGCGGTAGTACTGTTTCACCTTTGATCCTATGCTTTGAATCACAGTGAATAAAAGTTCATCAGCAAAAAATATTTTGATGAATATTTGTCATCACAAGGTAAACTCAATATCATTTTAGAAAAGCTCATCTCTTGAGGTCTCTGTTATGCGCATATGGTAAAAAAAAAAAATAATAAGACCCTATGAACACTGTTGGGGAAATTAGTAAAAAGAAAGACAGCAGTTTTGTGGTATAAAGATTAGCAAATCCTTCCTGTGCCAAATCACATTACGTGCTATGGGATAGTTTTTTTTAATAATGTCTGATCGCATGAACCAAAATAATGAAATCACTTGCACTAATGTTCCAATTTAAAAACCCATTCTCAAATACTGTATACTCTCATTATCACAGCAGTGTAAATATTGTAGTGCGGAGTAAGGGGTCGACCGATATCGTATTTTCGTCAGCCTTTCAGGCCGATGTCAGGTGCCGATATTCTGTAGATTTAAAATGTTTATTTTTACACCGCGTTTTTTTTAATCACTTTTATTGCGGTCACAAGGAATGTAAACATCCCTTGTGACAGTAATAGGCAGTGACAGATACTCTTTATGGACCTCTAGGAGAGAGCTGTCAGAACCGAGCAATAGAACCGAGCAATTGACTGTGTTTGATTGCTCGGTTCTCAGTGTTCGAGGCACCGGGGGACAGATGCAGCATCAGACCGATGCTGCATCCACCTAGGCAAGTGTGATTCTGAAAAAAAAAAAAAAACATACTTCTTTTAAGGCACTCTGGTTGATTGATTTCAGGTACTTATATACTGGTTGAAAAAGGCTGCTGTAATTTATATCAGCATAAGACCTCATTCACATAGGTATGTGATTGTTTGAATGATATAGGACATTACTAAACGTATGTAATGATTTCAGCATAGTTTACTTCACACTGTGGGGTTGATTTACTAAAACTGGAGAGCGCAAAATCTGGTGCATCTCTGCATAGAATCCTATCAGCTTCCAGGTCTTTTTTTTGTCAAAAGATCAACTGAAGAAACTGACTGGCTACCATGCACAGCTGCACCACATTTTGCACTCTCCAGTTTTATCACAGGTTCACATAGGTGTGATGAGTGAACCAGCGTGATTCCAGCGCCAGTGCCCGCATCGCATCTCCCCCACAGGCAGTTCACACTGCCCTCTGCAAACCGCTGCGGGTGTCAATGTTAATGGCACCCCCAGATCGGTTCAGATTGCCATGCGAACTGTGGATTCGGACAGGAATCCGATCGCATGGGTGAGAACACCCATGCAATCCGATTCCAGTGCAGGGGGAAAAAAAGTCCCTGCACCTTTTTCTGTGTAAATCCAATGCGAGTTCAGCTATACAAAACTGTATGGCATTGCTCAGACAACGCATGTGTGGTGCTGGTGCGAATCACATGCGATGTCTGACATCGCACAAGTGTGAACCCAGGCTTAATAAATCAACCTCAGTATGTTCATTTGCATTCAGTTTACAGAAAAGAATTCTGTGGATCCAGGGGCAGATAAGATACTCTGAACACATAGAAATGCAAAAAAAAAATTGATTTGGGAAGCATAAACTTGTTTATATTTCCCATATCAATTTCTCTGCATTTGAATAAAACAAACACAGAAGGCCCGTGTGACTCACTTTTTTTTTTTTTTAGTTGTAGTGGGATATGAATGCTTCCAAAACTTCAACAGTAGCAAGCACTCCGAGTTTGTAAACTGTGTGTAATCTGATCTCCTGCTATTCAGGTCTATTCCCAACAAATGATAATTATCACATAGCAGTAAACAAGTCTTCAGAAATGCTGCAAAAGCTTCAAACTCACCATCTACTGGTTGTAAAAAATCAAAAAACAACAAAAGTCCTAAATATCATAAATAGAAAGAATAAAACCACGCCCCCCTTTACACTTTCAGTTTTGTACAACTAAACAAGAATGTCGATCTTCATTCTCTGGAATGAAAAACAAATAAGAATGCAGGATGGCATAACTGCACCACAAATTAACCACTTTAGCCCAGGAAGGTTTCACTCCCTCCCTGACCAGAGCACTTTTTTGTGATACGGCACTGCGTTTTTTATTTTCTTTTACTTCTGCTATAAAACATATCCAATAAAAAAAATGTAAAAAATCAAATTTCTTCATCAATTTAAGCCAATATGTATTCTGCTACATATTTTTGGTAAAAAAAAATCCCAATAAGTGTTTATGGATTGGCAGGGTGGATTTGATTTAATCAGTTCACCCCCGGGAGGATTTCACACTTTAGGACCAGAGCACTTTTTGCGATTCAGCACTGCGTCACTTTAACACTTTAACTGACAATTGCGCGGTCATGCGTGTTGTACCTAAACGAAATTTGCGTCCTTTTTTCCCCACAAATAGAGCTTTCTTTTGGTGGTATTTCGTCACCTCTGCGTCATTTCTGATCACCGCTATAAACAAAAAAAGAGCAACAATTTTGCAAAAAAAAAAAAAAAAACACAATAAGATTTCTTACTTTTGGTTAAAATACAAATCCAAAAAAAATATAAAAAAACAAATGTATTCATCGGTTTTGGCCTTCCTCATATTTTTGGTAAAAAAAACCCGCAATCGGCGTTTATTGATTGGTTTGCGCAAAAGTTGCCGCGTTTATGAATGATGAGAATTCATTTCTGGCGTTTTTACATTTTTTTTTTTTTTACTAGTAATGGTGGCGATCTGCGAGTTTTATCGGGACTGCAATATTGCAGCGGACATGTTTTGACACTTTTTTGGGACCAATGACATTTATACAGTGATCAGATCTAAAAATATCCACTGATTACTGTATAAATGTCATTTGCAGTGAAGGGGTTAACCTGCAGGGGGGTGATCAAGGGGTTAACTGTGTTCCCTAGGCGTGTTCTAACTGAGGGGGCTGGGCTACCAGGGGCATAACAGATCTAACTGATCCCAGTGACAGGGATCGGTAGATCTCTTACATGCCCACTGACAGAGCGGGGAACCGCTGCGTTTACATCGGCAGTTCCCAGTTCTTCCTCTGTGCTAGGCAATCGCGGGTCGCCGGCAGAGATAGAGTCCGCCAGAGCCACGGGCACTCTTGTAGAGTGTGGCGGGCACGAGAGTGCGCTCCTACCTGCTACAGAGCACACGTGAGCCACCGTTTATAAACGGTGATTCACAGGAGAGCGCCAAATTGCAGCAGTAAATGTACGCGAGCCGGTCGGGAACCGGTTAAATGTAAGGACTTATTCCGAGGCATTTGAAACGCCAAATGCCTGTAACGGCATGTAAACGCGCCTAAACGAGGTAACTCACGTTTAACAGCATTTCGTTTACAGGAGCTTTCATTTAAAAAAAAAAAAATGCACCTAGACACAAAACACGGCTAAACACGGCATGTAAAGCTCGGCCAGACTTTTTTTTTTTTTTTTGTTTTTTTTAAGCGTCAGCTTTTAGCGGTCAAAAAAATCGGTCGGGGGGGTTAAAAAAGCGTCCCATGTACATGAAGCCATAGTAAAACAGTGATATCAGAACCGATTCAAGCATACAGTTTGTAGTGTACATAGATTTGCAAAACAATGGTAAAAAGGAATATTCCTGACTTTGTTTCATCTCATGGTTACTGTGATATTGTGTGAGTGCATCAATGCAGTGCATGTTATCTCAGCTTGCAGAGCTTGGATTCATTGAATGAGTTTACCAAAATGTAAAATATTGCAGAATATACAGCCTCATGCTACATAACTAAGCTCCATTTCATGCTGAATAAACAAAATTATTGATGTATCCTAAATAGAAAACTATCTTTAGATAGATTTTTACTTCAAAAGCATTTTATTAAAATAAATTTGATAAAAATCCCAAAAATCTGATTTTTGTTTCTTAAATCATTGATTTTTATCTACCCTGTTGATTGGTTTGCGTAAAAGTTATCGCATCTACAAACTATGGGATAGATTTATGAACTTTTGTTTGAAATATTTTTTTTACTAGTAATAGCAGCGATCAGCGATTTTTAGCGGGACTGCGACATTGCGGTGGAAAAATGTACTGTCACTGTATATATGACACTGGCAGAGAAGTGGTTAACATCAGGGGCGATCAAAGGGTTATGTGTGCTCCTAAGGAGTGCTTTCTAACTGTGGGGGGAATGCTGTCACTGGAGGAAAACAGATCCGTGTTTCTGCTTAGCAAAAACACAAGGTTAGGGGCAGTAGAAAAAAAACGACAGCCCGTGCTTTCAGGAGCTGTACACAGCCTGGCCACATAGAGAGGTCCAAAATGCAGGGAGCACCGTCATGCATTCTAGGAGCAGAATTTTCACATCTTATTTCCTAACGACCTATTACACTTTTGAAGGCCCTGGAGCTTTTGGAAACCAAACACCCAAATGTATATTCTATGAGGCATTATGAGTCTTTTGAATGTTTCATTTTTTTTCACAAGTCTTCGAAAAACGTGGAAAGAAAATGAAAACACTTTTATTTTTACACAAAGTGGTCAATTTATAAGATATTTCTAACCCCTAGCATGTACATAGCAAAAATTAACCCCCAAAATATATTCTGCTACTCGTCCCAAGTATGGCGATACCACATGTGAGACTTTTTCACACCCTGGCCACATACAGAGGCCGAACATGCAGGGAGCACCGTCAGGCATTCTAGGAGCATAAATTACACATAAAATTTCATTCATACCGATCACACTTTTGAAGGCCCTGGAGCACCAGGACAGTGGAATTACCCCCAAAATTACCCCATTTTGGAAAGCAAACACACAAGGTATATTCTATGAGGCATAGGCTGCAGGTAGGTACTCGGGTACTCTGATGGGCTGGAGACAGGTACTCGGGTAATCTGATGGACTGGTAAAAGGTACTCGGGTACTCTAAAGGGCATGTGACAGGTACTTGGGTAATCAGATGGGATGGTGACAGGTACTCGGGTAATCAGATGGGATGGTGACAGGTACTCGGGTACTCAGATGGGCTGTGACAGGTACTTTGATGGACAGGTGACAGGTACTCGGGTACTTTGATGGGCAGCTGACAGGTACTCGGGTACTTTGATGGGCAGGTGACAGGTACTTTGATGGGGTGGTGATAGGTCCTCTTTATTAGGGGGGTGATCAGTGTGCTTGGTGTACACAGTAGGTGGGTAACAAGCTGTTACCGCAATCTCCCTCTCACACACGATTGGCAGGTGACAGGGAGAACCGCGGTAACAACTCGTTACCGCAGTTTGTTTACATCACATGACCGGCTGTGATTGGCACAGCCAGTCAAGTGGTAAAGAGCCAATTCTATTGGCTCTTTATACAGATTGGAGCTGGGCTTTGTCCGAGGGACAAGCCTCAGCCCCCATCGGCACGCACGAGCCGCGTGCATGTGGAGGTCGGTAGTGACCGGCTGTGAGTGGACACAGCTGGTCACGTGTTTCTGCACAATCTTTAGTCAGAAGACAGGAAGTGTATTACAGGCAGGATCACCAGGGGAAACTAAAGGAAAAAAAAGCCTAAAGATAAAAAAAAAAAAAAAAAAAAAAGAAGAATATGGCCACCATATTGAGGGTTTGCAAGCTGCAGTATATACATTTTTTTTTTTTTAATACCGCTCCATAGCCAGTCACGTGGTAAAGAGCCAATTTAATGGCTCTTTACCCCGATCGAGGGGGGGGCTGTGTCCCGAGGGACACTATCAATCCGCATTCGCCGCGCTGTGGCCCCCGGGGGCCCGCAGTAGCGGCGAAAAGGGAAATAAGTCATATGACGTCCGCCCGGATCCACAAAGGGTTCCTGCCGACATCATTTTACAATGACTCGGTAAGGAACAGGTTAACCACTTCAATACCGGTCCTGTTTTTTGGACTTGGTGTCTACGTTAAAACCAGGTTTTTTTTTTTTACTATAAAATTACTTAAAACCCCCAAACATTATATATTTTTTTTAACACCCTAGAGAATAAAATGGCGGTCGTTGCAAAACTATGTCACACCGTATTTGTGCAGCGGTCTTACAAGAGCAATTTTGTTTGAAAAAAAAAAATTTTTTTCAGTGAAAAAATAAAACAGTAAAGTTAGCCCATTTTTTTTCCATATTGTGAAATATAATGTTACGCTGAGTAAATTGATACCAAACATGGCATGCTTCAAAATTGTGCCGCTCGCGGAATGGCGACAAACTTTGCAACCTAAAAATCTCCATTGGCGATGTTTAAAAATTTCTACAGGTTACCAGTGTTGAGTTACAGGAGGTGGTCTAGTGCTAGAATTATTGCTCTCACTAACGACCGCGGCGATACCTCACATGTGTGGTTTTAACACCGGTTTCATATGCGGGCGGGACTTGCGTATGCTTTTGCTTCTGCGTGCAAACTCATGGGGACGGGTCGCTTTAAATTTGTTTTTTCTCATTTAGTCTATTTTTTATTTTGTAACTTTAAAAAAAAAAAAAAAAAATTGATCACTTTTATTCCTATTACAAGGAATGTAAACATTCCTTGTAATAGAAAAAAGCATGACAGGACCTCTTAAATATGAGATCTGGGGTCAAAAAGACCTCAGATCTCATATTTACACCTAAATGCAAAAAAAAAAAGTCCCCTTTAAGAGCATTGGGCGGAAGCGGCTTGTGAGACCGCTTCCGCCCTGCAATGTTATGGAGCCAAGTGGGCGGCATCTTCCACTCACTTGGCTTCCTGTGCAGGGGGGGGAACGGACCCAATCAGTCCGGTAAGTGGCGGAGATGACGGGAAAGTGGCGCCCCCGATAAAAGTGATCTCGCGGCCAATCCGCCACTAAGACCACTTTTATCTTGGAGAGTATTGCCTGTAGCTGCTGCTGTAGCTGCTGGCACCATTCAGATATCACCGCTCAAAGTCAGCGACTTCATACCGGGGAGAAGTGGTTTAATATAAAACCATAAAAGAAATACATACAAGTGCTTAAAACATATCCTCCATTATTAGCAACACCATGTGAACTGAAAAGTATAAAGTCATTCACCTTATCCTGCTGTAGCGCGTGTGGACTTGTGCTAATAAAGCAGACGTGCGTCCCAAGCATGCGAGGACCGTCTCTATACGGGTCCAAGGCAACACTGACCTGACTACTAGAATCAAAGGAAGGTTTTGGACGCACACCGGCTTTATTAGCACAAGTCCACACGCGCTACAGAAACCTCGTACCAGGCATTGGTACAACAAAGTGTGAGTGGAAACCCTGCATTAGCCTTAACCAAACTTATAGTCTATAATACTGCACTATGTGGCCTATTATTTTTATGTTTTTCATGAGAGGAATAGGCAAGCCAGCCACAACCTGTAAGAGAAACCTGAATCAATTGTGTCTGTACCATAGACCGTACAATCAGCAAACGGCAGTCACCGCACGATAAGGCAAATGACTTTATACTTTTCAGTTCACATGGTGTTGAAAATAATGGGAGGACAAGTTTTAAGCACTTTAATGTATTTATTTTATGGACATTTATTTAAACAATTGATTTTATAGTTTACCAATTGCCACTAAGGACCAACAATATTGGTTCACATGCACAGTTATTTATGTTTATCTGCACAATTTTACATCTAAGCACCAGCGCCAAATCTTGATCATTCACTCTCAACTTGTTAAAGCGGAGTTCCACCCAAAAATTGAACTTCTGCTTTAAGCACTCCTTGCCCCCTTACACGCCACATTTGGCATTTAATATTTTTGGGGTGGAGAGGTGTGTACCCGGTTTTCAGAGTTGAACTGCATTTCAGAGAATGCAGTTCAACTTCTTTGGGATGCGACGGGTGCGGGCACAATGAGGGAAGAACAATATCCTCATTTAAATGAAAAGAAGAAACCACCTTCGGAAGAAAGGAAGGGGAAGGTCGCAAAACCGCCTTGTCCTTATGAAGGACCAAGTAAGGTGACTTGCAGGATAACGCTGCCAACTCAGACACCCGCCTAGCGGAAGTGACAGCCACCAGAAAAGCCACTTTCTGTGACAACAGTAGCAAGGGAATGTCCCTAATCTTTTCATATGGTGCTTCTGCAGCACAGAAAGCACCAGATTCAAATCCCACTGTGCCAGAGGCGACTGTATCCGAGGAGCCACATGACGTACCCCCTGTAAAATTGTACGGAACAACGAATGAGACGCCAAGGGCCATTGAAAAAGAACCGCCAGTGCTGAAATCTGACCCTTAAGCGAACGCCAGGTTCTTGTCCAGTCCTTGCTGCAAAAAAGTCAGTACTCTGGAACTATATAAGAGCGGGGGTTCCAACCCCCTGCCTCGCACCAGGCAATATAGGCCTTCCAGGTCCTATGATAAATCCTACGTGAGGTACCTTTACATGCTTCAATCATAGTAGGGATCATGGAGTCCGAGACACCCCTATCCCTCAACACCGTCAAAGCCAGCAAGGGTAGAGCAGGGTGCAAGATGGGCCCCTGAGACAGTAGGATTTCGCGAAGCGGAAGACGCCATGGAACATCTGTCACCATCCGTACTACTTTGGCGTACCAAGGACACCGAGGCCAATCCGGCGCTACCAGGATTGTCGGGATTCCTTCTGCTTCTATCCTGCGCAAAACCCACGGTAGAAGCTTTAAAGGAGGAAAGACGTACAGTAGCTAATACCGACCCCAGGGTGCTACCAGCGCGTCCGAGGCGACCGCCAACGGATCTCTTGTTCTGCACACAAAGGTCTGTAACTTGTGATTGAACCTGGAGGCCATGAGGTCCACCTCTGGCGTGCCCCACTTGAGGCAAATCTGGCGGAACACTTCTGGATGTAGGGACCATTCCCCCTGATCCAGAGTCCGGCGGCTGAGAAAGTCCGCCTGCCAGTTTTCCACCCCTGGGATGAAGATTGCAGAGAGAGCAGGCACATGAAGTTCTGCCCACAGAAGGATCAGAGCCGCCTCTGCTGCTGCTGCCGAGCTTCTTGTTCCGCCCTGATGGTTCACATATGCCACCGCCGTGGCATTGTCTGACTGAATCCGGACAGGGAGGCCTTCCGACCAACGGGACAGACAAAGTCTGATCGCTCTCAGTTCCAGTACATTTATTGGAAGGCAAGCTTCCTGCACTGACCAACGACCCTGGGCAGAGAACTGACCCAGGACCCCTCCCCAGCCCGATAGGCTGGCGTCCGTCGTTACCATCGACCAATTGAGGGGGAGAAAACATTTTCCCAATTTTAGGGCCGGAGCCCGAATCCACCAAATCAAGGATCCTCGGGACTGATGATCCAACCTGATCCATCTGTCTAGGGATAGGGGAGATTTGTCCCATTGCGACAAAATCGCCTTCCGCAGCAGCCGAGTGACTCTGGGTGTGAGGTATCGCTTTGAAAGTCGACACCATGAGCCCCAACACTCGCATACAGAACCGTAAGGAGGACCACTGGCGTGAAAACAGGGTTCGCACTGCTGCCTGAAGTGTCAGGAGCTTGTTTGATGGTAAAAACACCCTTGCCTGCACCATGTCCAGAATCAGATCCAGGTATTCCAGCCGGCAGGATGGAGTCAACGATGATTTCTGTAGCTTGATTAGCCAACTGAACTCCTCTAACGTGGACACCATGATTGTCACATTCTCCTCCAGAGCCGCAGCAGACTCTACTCTCAGGAGTAAATCGCCGAGGTATGCTACTACCGCAATACCTCTCTGTCTCAGCAGCACCAGCATCGGGGCCACCACCTTGGTGAACACTCGGGGAGATGAAGCCAGCCCAAAGGGAAGTGCCACAAACTGGTAATGCAGGTCCCCCACTGCGAAGCGTAGAAAACTCCCCAAATACCGCCCTCAGCTGCTCCAAGGACACCAAGGTTCCCGGGGTGGATTGTTGATCCGCAGGTACACCTGCCATAGCCTTGCCGGCCTCTGACATCCCAGCCTTCTGGCACCCCCACTGTGTGACCACCAACTCTACCCCACCAATCAGCCAGGGAGACCCGGGAGGATTGCACCCACCACTACCAGCACCCAGGGAGAGCCAGCTATACTTGCTGTTTTAAATGCCTCAGCACTGTGACCGGAATGAGCAATGCCCAAAAATCCACTGCACTTCAAGAGCCTGCACCACCGAGTGTCAGCCATTTTGTCCAAGTGAAACCGGAAGTGCTACTTCCGTTTTTATCACTTCCTGTAATGCCAAAAACGACCACTGGGGCCGCCAAAGGACAGGCTGAAAACTGCATGGGCTACCAAACAATGGATGCTGCCATTAACACACGCAGAGCTTATAGAAAAATGGCGCGGTCGGCGGACGAATGAACGGTGATCCACACCGAATGGCGGCGAACCGCTTAATGCAGTGCTCCGAACGGTCAGTGCAAGGTGCGATACTGCGGGGGGGGGGGGGGGGAGCGTGGAACGTGACTGGCAAGCCTCGTGACGTAATTCGCCAAGCGGCGGTAAGCCACACCTAGTGGCAAGTAAGCAGGCGGCTGGCGCGGTAAAAAGATATTCGAGACGCACACAATTACCGTCGTAGGTAACAAACCATCGGGTACGTCAAAAGTCGGACAGGAAACCGCCGGGGTCACCAGCAAAAACCGTAATGTCCTTCACTATTTTTGCCTTCATCGTGAAGGCCAAAGTGAACCTGTTTTACCGACTGTGAGCCACCACGTCCGAGAACTTCACGTCACCTAAAAACCCGTAACGAGTAAGGCCAGTGTCACGACTCCGTAAATTTTGTCGTTCATATCGACCGAGAGGGACCCACGACCATCACCACCCACGTTAGGAGGG
>BLSH010370006.1:1958759-1982467 GCA_018402905.1 Glandirana rugosa | reverse complement strand
CAAAAATGTGTAAAAAATGTCTGACATGTCCGCCCCAATATCTCAGTCCCGATAAAAATCGCAGATCGCCGCCATTACTAGTAAAAAAAAAAAATAATAAAAACGCCATAAATCAATTCCCAGTTTGTAGACGCGATAACTTTTGCGCAAACCAATCAATATACGCCGATTGCGATTTTTTTTTTTAACAAAAATATGTAGAAGAATATATATCGGCCAAAACTGATGAATCATTTTTTTTAATGGATTTGTACTTTAGCAAAAAGTCAAAAATATTGTTCTTTTTTGCAAAATTATCGCTCATTTTTTGTTTATAGCGGCGATCAGAAATGACGTAGAGGGGGTCACATACCACCAAAAGAAAGCTCTATTTGTGGGAAAAAAAGGACGCAAATTTTATTTGGGTACAACGTCGCACGACCGCGCAATTGTCATTCAAAATGCGACAGCGCTGAAAGCCAAAAATTGGTCTGGGCAGGAGGGGGGTTTAAGTGCCGGGTAAGGAAGGGGTTAAAAAATGCCTATTGACGCCGATGCTCACTAAAGCTCACCAACGCCGATTTTTCCCTGAAGTCGGGCCCGGCGTTTTGCTTATTTTTTCTCATACGCCCGTGTGTATGAGGCCTAAAAGTGAAACTAAAACACGGTTTCATTTACATTGCCCCTTTTAATTCTGTATACGGATAATGGCACTGTAATTATTTTAAATTAAAAAAAACACATCTTTTTCCTAAATCGATATACAGCTGTCATATGACTCAGATCTTTCCCAACCTGTCTGCAGGGAAACATAAGCAGGAGGAGCTTCTAGTCCTCTGCTGCTGGTCACATGTAAAAAAAAAAAATAATAAATAAGCCTTTGGAATAGAGGGTAAAAATAAATATCAAACTGTTTAAAATTGTCATACAAATATATTTTTGAAATTACATTTTTATTATTTTGTGACAACAAGATGGTGCGGGCAGATTTCTGCCAGTCATAGGTTGTGTCATGCCCCTCCAGCCTATGTCTTAAGCCCTGTGCACACAATCAGAAAATCGTATGGAAAATACCGCTTTCAAATCGATCGTACGATATTCGAATCGTTAGTACAGAGCTTTCGAGAGCCAATCATGACAGTTCATCCGATCGGAATTGCAGGAAAGATTTTCTCGTACAATGCCCAATCGTACGATTTTCGTTTAACCAGTACAGCTGTAGTTCGAAAATGCAATAGAAATACAACACATCACATCACTTCCGATTTTTTATTCTGTTGTACAAGAATTTGTGACTTACGTAAACACTTCCAATTTGATCTGAGATTAGCATGCAAAAAAAATGGACGACCGCTCGTCCAATAATCTCATTGTGTGCATCGGGCATTAGACTAACAGGGAAGTGAAGGCTTCATCCATCTATGTAACATCCCACCCCCCATTGTGTTTAGCTGGTTAGTGGGCATGGAGGAGGGAGTGGGCTGTCATTTACTACTTTATTCTGCAGTCACATGGGCTGCTCAGATGTGATAGGAAAGAAATGCTCAACATTGAATCTCACTAAAACTGAGCATGTGCAGAGCTGCCGCCACAGCTGCAAATCCCTAGCTAAATTGGGGACATGGACAGAAGGTGGAGATAAAGAACAGCAGGATCAACCAGGTTTTTTGCAGAACATGCTAAATGAATCCCATACTGAGCAAGTGTGAACCGCGTGTAATGCACCATTTATTAATATTTTTTTATGATATGGATTTAGTGACACTTTAATAATTCCCCTTGGGATTAATAAAGTATTCTGAATCTGAGTGACTTAAAAACATAAACATTTCCCCCTTGATTTCCCTCTACATTGCGCTGTGTAAGGTGCCCGGTCACATATAGCATAATCCTGTAAAGGGAGAATAGCACAAGAACAGCAGTTTTCAGGATGGGGAGAGCACTTTCTGAGATCACCTAGAGCTGGAACCAGGAATATTGTGTGTGTGTGTGTGGGGGGGGGGGTTATCTCATTGGAGGCTAAATAGAGTCTATTGTTTTCAGACAGGCTCTGTGTTCTAGACCTGTAATGAGATGAAAGGATCAGTGAGGCACAACAGTGTGTGCAGAACCACCAAGCAGGAAACAAAGCCTGCGTATACAATTAACAGTATACAGCTGCTCTGCAGAAAATACATAATTACACATTATATACATTAAGTATTTAACACATTAAATTGTAGTAAACCCTGCTATTCTTGTATTTGCTTCTTGTTCTCCCCCTTGAACTTCTCTTATTTGCTTCTTTTTGGACAGCTAAATATAGAAAAAAACAAACTTTCAATGGCATCTGTTTGATAAGTACAAAATACCTGCTAGAGATGCACCAAAATTTCAGCAGCCGAAACATATTGTCCGAAAACGGTGTTATCTGCATTTTGCCAATAAGAGAAAAAGGTGCAGATCATTTACATCAATTTTGCTGCTATTTTACCACAATCTTACTGTGCTTATGGTTTGTTTTTCATAGGTTATGTGACTCAAAACCGCATCAAAATCATAACACGGGTGCGTTACTGATGCATTTACACTGCATTTCAACAGGTGCAGTTTTTTTTTAATTTACATATTGAATTAAATTCAGCAAGCCAGATTTTTAACACCACAATGGAAGCGCAACAGACCAGTGTGAAGACATGCATAGAATTTAAGAAGGATATATTTTTCTTGCACTAGAGATGACAACAATTAATATTAATTTAAATTCATAATATTAAACAGTCGAATAGCGAACAATTGTATATAAAAATATATTTTTTTTCTTAAAAAACTCATTTTCTGTTTTTGGGCAAATGCATACTGCATTTTCGGTACCAAAATTTCCATTCAGTGGACCACTAATACCGGTTAATTTTGCCAGAAATCTCATAAACTGACAGAGTAGAGATGTATTTGGTACAACATAGGCCGTCCCTGGATCAGGGCGTCACTCCAAACTGGGTGAAAGAGCTAGGAGGAAAGTTGTCAGAGAGGCTGACCAAATGTGACTTGTATGGGAGGGTAGTATATCCTAAAAGTGGAGCATTAAATAAAAATACCATGTGCAAAACACCATATAGGACATGCAAAACCACAGACAACAAAAAAGAACAGAAAATCCAATCAAAATATCATTCAGTCCAAAAACGTCCTTATGCAAAAGTGCAAAATATATTACATTCATAAAGTGCAAAGTTCATAAATTAAGCATTAAAAGTCCTCCTGTGCAAACAATTCATGCATGCCAGTGTCTCACACTGGATAGATTGATCCTGACGGCGCAGTGCTCAGTCACCGTTGTGACACCTTCACCATAAATCAGATGGGGGCTTACCAGATCACCAGCGATCTTCCTTACTCAGGAAGATCATTCAGCGCTTATTGGGATCTCGGATCCTCAGATGGAAATCCGGAAGTGTTCCCCCACCAGCTTCGCAGTGTTCCCCTTAGGATGACGATGATCCAGCTTACCGTCTCAGATGGAATGGATGGATGAATCCTCAGAGTTAAAATAGGTGAAAAACAGGGAGACTCCTCATGGTGTAGTATGGTCTCAACCATTTTATCTTAAAATCAGAGCACCTACGTATAAAAACAAAGATGCTGCTGGCTGTAAATCTCAGTCTCCACTCTAGCCAGTGCTATCCTTCAAACAGTCATCAATTCAAATAGCATCTGTGCAGCAGCGTGTGCGCATCGTCCCTGGCCTCCTTGTATGGGAGGGTTGAAAGAAAAAAGCCATTCCTCAAGAAAGGCCACATGAAGTCACGACTTGGCTTTGCCAAAACGCACCGCAAAGATTCTGATGCCACTTGGAAAAAGGTGTTCTGGTCAGAGGAGAACAAAATTGAATTATTTGGCCTCAACATCAAACAATATGCCTGGTGGAAATGCAATAGAGCTCACCATCCAAATAACACCATTCCTACAGTAAAGCATGGAGGGGGTAATATCCTGTTATGGGGGTGATTCTCTGCAGCAGGGACTGGAGCACTTATCAGGATAGAAGGAAAAATGGATGGGGCAAAATACTGTCAAATTCTTGAGGAAAATCTGCTGCCCTCTAAGAGAGGTCAATGGGAAGAAGGTTTACCTTCCAACATGACAATGACCCAAAGGACATAGCAAAAATGACCACACAGTGGTTGAAGGAGAAAAAGGTGAATGTCCTTGCATGGCATAGTCAGAGTCCAGACTTGAACCCCCTTGAAAATCTGTGGAATGACTTGAGGACTACAGTCCACAAATGGTCACCATCAAATTTAACTGAACTTGAGCAGTTCTGCAAAGAAGAGTGGGAAAATGAACTTGAGCAGTTCTGCAAAGAAGAGTGGGAAAATGAACTTGAGCAGTTCTGCAAAGAAGAGTGGGAAAATATTGCAAAGTCTAGATGTGTAAAGTTAGTAGAGACATCCCAACAGACTAAAGGCTGTAATTAAAGCAAAAGATGGTTCAACTAAACCCCCCACCCACCACCACCAGAACACATTGATCAGCACTGGCATCCCTTGGTTGCCAGCGCTGATCAAGTGCCAGTTTTCCAGAATGACCATTCAACAGAAGCAGGTTGTAAGATGGGTTTCTGTAGAACAGACAGCTGTATGCACAGACTGAAAGTCTGCCGGTTCCTATTGACTGTCTGTTTTCAGCTAATTTTTGGTCCATGTGTACCCAGCTTTAGAATCTTTTGCCATTTTTGTGCTGCCTGTGTCTGTCCCAGAGACACTTCCCTTTCATTTCTTTTACCTGTTGTCACAGGGACTTGATGTAAAGCAAAACCAATTGGGTAGAAGATGATAGTAGACTTTAAATTGTATGGTACCCCAACATCATGTTTCTAATACAGTATGCGCATCTGTTACTGTGTCCTGCTGTTTTCCCTGCTTCCTGCTGACACCCCCTCCCCTGCCCCGTTCCTCACCTTGTATTACGGTCTCTGTATTTTACACTGTACTGTGTCTGCTGCCACCACCCCCATCACCACAAGAAGTCTCCCCCCCAACCCCTCTCTGAGCCCCTTCTGCAGCTAAAAAACAGGAGGTTATGTGGTCACTCAGAGAGAGAAAAAAAATGTGTACACACACACACACACACTTTGCCTTGCATTTATATTTATACTGAATAGGTTGTTTTACAAGAAAAGGGTTCACATACACTTTAAAGGGATATAGTTCCTAGCATGTGACCACTTTGAGAATTGCTCCGATCCATGCCAGAAGCCCTACGGAAATGAGTGGAAAATTTAAATCCCCAGACAATTACATTGGCAGCGGCGGAAATTATAGCTATCCACCCATGGGGGGGGGGGGGGACAAGAGGGGGAATTGGGGGTAGATCATCTTTTCATGTTTTATGAAAAGGTAAATTTATACCTTAAAGCTGAGCTCCACCCAAAAGGGGAAGTTCTGCTTTAAAGTCTCCTCCCCTGCTCCGGTTTGTGAAATGGAGCTTTTGGGGAGGGGAGCGGGTACCCAATTTTGACAGGAACCCGCTCCCACCGCCTAGGCAAGTGGAAGTTCTCCCCCCCCCCTCCACCCCAAGGTCTTCTGGGACACATGACAGGTTCCAGAAGTCTGCAGGACCAGTCACAGAGCGCAGCACCACTCGTGCATGCGCAGCGGGCACCCGGCTGTGAAACTGGCTGGGGTGTGAACACCACTGGATCGTGGGACAGGTGAGTGGCTGTTTACTAAAAGTCAGCAGCTACAGTTTTTGTAGCCGCCAACTTTTAATTTTCACAAGAGAGTGGAGCTCCTCTAAGGCTAGTTTCACACTGCAGCCACAGTAAAATCCCGCTCGTTTTAGCGGAGTTTTACCAGCGCTGCAGCGCCGCTTTTCAGTTGGGACCACAACGCTTTTAACGCCCCACAAGGGGTTGAAATGGGGTTAAAAGTGCCGGCGCTCCTGGCTTCCGTGTGCAGCCGCTTCTGAAGCATTTGCCATTCATTTCAATGGCAGGGGCGGTAGAGGAGCAGTATATACACCGCTCACCTCACCGCCCCAAAGATGCTGCTTGCAGGACTTTTTGTATTGTACTGCAAGCGCACCGCCCTGGTGTGAAAGCACTCAGGGCTTTCACATTGGGGTGGATTGGGGGGGGATTTTTGAGGCGCTTTACAGGCGCTATTTGTAAAGCACCTCGGTGTGAAAGTAGCCTACCATAAGGAAGTGTACAAAAAAAAAGCTGGAATTACTGAATAGGTTCTCATATTGCCATCTGTGTATAAACAAGTTTTGTGGGACAGGAAGAACCATAATACCCTTATATCAAGGGTTTCTTATAGGAAATTGTTACAGCATGCAATTTTCAAAAAGCTGTATTTCCAGCTCACATAATTAATAGTTCTTAGAAGGAATTAAAGACTTATCAGATGAAAGAGAAAGGGAGTGGAGGCAAAGTGAAAGCAGCCATTAGGTGGGCTGAAACGGTTTTCATCAGGCCCCATGCTCATATGCTAAACAAATGTTCCAGCCTGAGAACACTCCTCACAGCCAGGACACTGGGAGAGATTACACAGGCTGCTCTGCTCTACAAGAATCCCCTGACACGCCCCTACGGAGATGTCTACTGAATTCCTACTGTGAAGCATAAACATCAGTGCTATGGATAGAACTTATTTAAAATGTAATAGACAGAGGTTTAGCTTCACTTAAAAGATCACTTTGTCCATTCAAAAGTGAGCGGTCCTTTCGTAAGAAATAATCTCACACACCCCAATATTCAGCCTTTCCTGCATTGCCCTGCGGCTCTTTTCCTTCAGGAGCACCTACCTGTTTTAGAGCAAAGCTCCACCCCCCCCACCCCCCTGAAAAAATTAACTACAAATTCTGTATAATTCTTTAATATTAGGACAAAATGTCCATGCACCTTTCAAAGTGTTCTCTCTAATCTGTGTGCAATGTTGGATAAAAGTCTTTATAAAATTTGCCTATATCTGTACTCAGAACAACAGCCCTGGATGTATAGTTTGCAACTCATTCCTTTGTGCCCCTGGAGTCCGTTTTGCAGAGACATTCATTCGTTTGCATAGTCATTTATTCTAAACTTGAGAAAACGTTTAGTCATAAAACAGGTGACTTGTGTGTAATATAGACAAGTACAAGCAGATTCTGTGCTAAACATTTGCACAGCAGAAACTGAAACCACCTATCCAGAGTCATTGGGGATTTATGAACCTTATAAGAAGACCCAGCGGGTTTACACTGCTCAGTGGAAGACTGAACGTTAATGGAACAAGGTTTATCGTGCAAACACATTAAAGTACAGATTGAGCTGCTGTAAATCACAGAAGTCTGCTAACAAAACATTTTAACATTTATCATTTTCTTCCGCTGTTTCAAAAGCTCTGCTGGAATTTATCAACAGCAATAAAAGCAATATGGCACCTACCTCTACATATCCATTCTTCTAGCCCCCAGTGCCCCACAGGGATAATCAATACACACCTAAAGGGTTTCCAGGGACACCAACCCTCAAAATGCAGGGTGGCTAAATCTCCTCAACATATCTTGTTTCTGAAAAGCTTATTCTCACTACATGGATAATACCCTGAACAAACATCTGCAGCTCCTTTCTGTTTCTTGTTAGAGTGGAGAATGTATGCCACAACTTTCATTTAAGAAAAGAGATCTGCAGTGGATAACTTTTCAGAGGCATTTGACAGGCTGCAAATCACCTCCTCACTGCCTGTTTTAGTCCTGTAAATGCTGCCCATTGCACGCAGCTACAGGACAGTAGCAGTGTGGGCCAATTCACCTGACCACTGCCGAATGCGACTGGGGTGGGGTGTTGGGTTTTCTATTTCACTGTGAGCATGCAGAATGCATGAAGAGAAAAAAAAACTTCTGCCTGTACAACTCCTTTAACATCTGAACCCAGTTTGCAACTCTGTACATGTGTCGGTAAGAAAAACTGTACATATCTTTGCAACTACATGGTAACCAGGTGAATTATTCTTTTTTTTTTTTTTTTTTTTTTAGAACAAACGTATAATATTGCAGCTTACCAATCATTAGATGTGGTGGCTGCATCCGTTTTCTTTTCTAGGCTATTTTCCCCTGGTGATCTAACCAGCATCTCACATCCTGTATTAGAGTGCCCCTACTCTGTATGAAGGAGCACAGGAGGCACCTTTAGACAGCAGCACTGTCAGTCTGGGGGTGGGGAGGGAGAATGTTAGATGTACTAGCAGATTTAGATACACTAACAAATTCAAACTGAACTCCAGCTAGTATTTTGTAAGCAGTTGCAGCAGTTTTTGTTCCCTTTTAGGATAAAGATTTTACATAAATACAAGCTGATAATTAAAAGCACCCCTGTCAGTTGGATATGGTTTGTCTCAGCCCTCTAACTGATACATCTGCAGGACTATCCTGGTGATGGCTCACATGGTGACTACATTTATGGAGTAGCACGATCTCTGTAAAATATCAGTGATGTTTTCCTCAAGACATACATTGGATTTGGACTATTTCATACACTGTATTTACCTTTGCTGGAATCCATTTTGATATGGACTTTTGTTTTTTGTTTTTTTTTAGCAATTTATCTTCACTATGTTAGTGCGGCAATAATATTATTTATAATGTATATATATATATATATATATATATATATATATATACATACACATACACACACACACACACACACATACATATATACACACACACACACGTTCAATATTGAGTTAGCCCACCCTTGGCAGTTATAACAGGTTCAACTGTTCTGGGAAGGCTGTCCACAAGGTTTAGGAGTGTCTATAGGAATATTTGACCATTCTTCCAGAAGCACATTTGTGAGGTCAGACACTGATGTGAATGAGGAGACTTGGCTTGCAGTCTCTGCTGTAATTTATCCCAAAGGTGTTCTGTCGGGTTGAAGTCAGGACTCTGTGCAGGCCAGTCAAGTTCCTCCGCGTCAAACTTGCTCATCCATGTCTCTATGGATGGCTGGGGCCAGTGGCAGAGGGATGGCTGGGGGCAGTGGCAGAAGGGTGATGGGATCAGGCAGAGGGTTGGTGGTGGTGGAAGAATAGGATCCATGACACTGGCACTCACCTGCTCTCAGTGTCAGTCGATTCCCCGCTACTCCATGCTGCTCGGTGTGTTCCCCCCCCCCCTTCTGTGCCTCCAGTGAAGCCTCTCCTGATGTCGGGTCTCTTCCAGCTCCTCCCCCTGCACTGTACTGGCTGTCAGCTCATCAGCTGACTTTCTGCTTCAGTGAAGGGGAGGGGGCTTTATCCACCATGCAGGCTCTGCCTCTGTGTTTCTCCGGGAGAAGCAGAGCACTGCATGGGGGGACAGATGATTTCACCCAACATTTATTATACCAACTCACAGCATCGGTGCAGCATTGTGAGTGTTTGAATCGTGATGCATGGATGCTGCGATTATATTCAACACCCCTAGTGTCAGAGCAGCATGACAGGATATGTTTGGCAGGAGTTTTCAACCATTCCCCATTCCATTCAAAACTAAAATTTGTGGCTGGAGTTCCCCTTCAAAGATACAACTTGTCAAACACTATACAGATGAGCGACCTTGTATATAACTTAATTGCTATGGATACCTTCACCAACAGTCTAACAATGAAATAAGGAAAGGGGAATTTCACCCAGTACAATAGACACAACAACTTGATTTCTTGAAAATCTGACACCACAGAATTTCATCACATCCTCACAAGTATAGCTTACTTTTAACCCCCACAATATAAAACGCATTAGGTAACATTTGTGTTGAATACATTCAAAAAAAAAAAAAAACACAGTTTGGCTACCTACTGCAGAAACTATTCATCCATAGCAATACAGAAATACATATTTATAGTCATCATCCTATAAATCTAAAATATTTCTAAAAAAAAAAAAAAAAAAAAAAAAAAAAAAAAAAAAAACAACCCTCACTGCACATCTAGCTTTGTTAATTTGGGATATGTATAGGACTTTACCAGTGCCAAACATTACTAAGCAACAACTGTTTCCCTGCAGCTATATCCCAAATTACTGACATCCCAGAGGCAAAGCAATCTCACCCCACGCTGGAAACTTCTTTGTTAGCTCAGTGGCTTGGCTTATATATGTGGCAATGATTCACTCTAACAGGATCTAAGGACTAAACAGTCAGCAACACAACACTTAAAGTGTTACTAAACCCAGGACCCTGCATTCACTATACCTGGTCCCCCACAGTACACAGAACTGCATTTTAGTAAATGTAAAACTGCTAAATACCTTTTCTCATCAGCAGTATATAATAGTCTTGTGATTTCTATAGGTACCTGGTTAAAGCTTGTAGGAGGAGTTTTCTTTACTGCACTGACTGTCCTATCGGGATCTAGGACCCCTGACCCTCTGGACAGTGTTGATTGGCCATGTGCTGTTCACATGCACTCTCCCAAGACTCTCTAGCAATACACACCCCACTGAGCATGTGCAGAGTGACTCTACTAAATCTGTACTATCTGGACATGTTTTGGAGTCAGTGGAAATGGAAGAGGATCAGAGAAGACAGGATCAAACAGCCTTTTTTGTACACAATGCAGAGGATTAACCACTTTGGTTTCACAGGGAGTATAACAAACATGCTTTACTGCATAAACAGACTGATTTTACTGTTGTGGGTTTAGTAACATTTAAATCGTAAATTACAATATAGAATATACATATTATTAACCACTTCCCGCCAGGCATACAGCAAAATGACGTCCAGGCAGGTGGTCTGATATCCTGGCTGGACGTCATATGAAGTCTGCAGGATAACGCAGCGATCAATAGCGACGTGGGTCAGTCTGACACACCGCATTATTGATCGAGGTTAAAAAGCTTCCATCTGAAGCTTTTTTACCACAGTGTAAACAGGGAGCTTGCAATCTAATAGAGATATACTGTGTGAGGAACTAGGTCTGTGAAATGTAGGGCAACGTGTTAAGTTCCGCACAGCTATAAAATACTAGTATGACATGTGTTGCTCAAAAGTAAGTGATGTAAAAAATTAAAACTTTGTAAGGTAAAGGAAAATTTTAAATACTTTTGTAGAAATAAAATCCTAGCTGAAATTGTTATTTTGCTATGCAACTCTAGCATTATTTGAAACAGACAGAAAATGGCTGATTGCAGCCGACGCCCTTTAACCGCTTGCCGACCGCTGGTCGGCAATTGACGGCGACAAAGTGGCTCGTTCCCGCAAAACGCCATCATACGACGGCGGCTGCGGGAACGAGTTTAGTGAGCGCGCGCGCGCCGCCGGAGGCGCGCCCGTGCGCTCACTGTGTCCAGGGGGGGCCAGGGAGCGGGTGCGGCGGCTTTGATTGCCGCCGGCTACCCGCGATGGCCCCCCCGAGCGGAGGAACGGAGGTCCGTGTATGTAAACACGGACCTCCGCTCTGTGTGAAGGGGGAAGGGCTGTGATCACAGCCTTCCTGTATACGAAGGCTGTGACCACTTCCCTTCCCCAGCTAGTACAGTCCCCCTACAGTTAGAACACGCCCAGGGAACATAGTTAACCCTTAGAGTGCCCCCTGCAGGTTAACCCCTTCACTGCCAATGGCATTTACACAGTAATCAGTGCATTTTTATAGCACTGATCGCTGTATAAATGCCAATGGTCCCAAAAAAGTGTCAAAAAAGTCCGACATGTCCGCTGAAATATCGCAGTACCGCTAAAAATCGCAGATCGCCGCCATTACTAGTAAAAAAAAAAAACCCCAAAAATGAATTCTCATCATCCGTAAACGCGACCACTTTTGCGCAAACCAATCAATAAACGCCGATTGCGATTTTTTTATCGCAAATATGAGGAAGAATATAAATCGGCCAAAAACGGTGAAAAAAAATGTTTTTTTATATTTTTTTTTTTTATTTGTATTCTAGCAAAAAGTAAGAAATTTGGGTTTTTTTTGCAAAATTGTCGCTCTTCTTTTGTTTATAGCAGCGATCAGAAATGACGCAGAGGTGATCAAATACCACCAAAAGAAAGCTCTGTTTGTGGGAAAAAAGGGACGCAAATTTCGTTTGGGTACAACGTCGCACGACCGCCCAATTTTCAGTTAAAGCGACGCAGTGCCGAATCGCAAAAAGGGCTCCGGTCCTAAAGCTGGAAATCCTTCCGGGGCTGAAGTGGTTAAATGCCTAAAAGGTAGTCATGATTATTATAATTATTTAAAAGTTTAGTTCTCCATTTCAGCCTATTGGGCATGAAAAGGGAAAAGGCTCCACCCACTGATAAAAACCTGGTTGTACCTTTTAATGAAAATCATTTGAACAAGATAGTTGACTAGTAAAGACCAGGCTTAGATAATTTTTACTTAACAATATATGATAGGACAATAGTGAATGATCACTGGAGATGTATGTCTATGTACGTATTGTCTTGATTGGTGATTGTAATGAAGTGTGATACTTTAGAATACAACACTAATGATTGTTTTAGAAGTTTTTTGTTAATACAGAAAGGACCAGATTTGTTCCTAGGAGTTTCCAAGATTTGTATGGGAAGAGGTTGAAATAGGAAAAAAAAAAAAAAAAATCAATGGATTTGGTGATGTATAATCTTTTGTGCAAAATGTTATGAACATACTATAAAAGTTATGGTGAATTATTATTGATAATTTTTGATGGACGGCCTTTAATGAAAATCCACGTGGTGATAATTATGAATTCATTTCATATGGGTAGAAAGACTGCACTCTTATTAAACAACATGGCCATACGTTTTGTATTTTGTGATTAATATGTGTTTATTGCTAACCAGTTGTTTATTTCTAGGAGGGAAATGTAATAATTCACTAAGATCTTTCATTTTGTTTAGTTTCTAGATAGTGCTAAAAAATAAAGTATCAATCCACCTGTCTGATATGGTTTGATGTCCAAGAACTAAAGATGAAGATTACAGCACACATTGACAGCTTGCATCACCATAATTGTTAATATTTAGTTTATTTATGTAACCATTAATATCGAAACCACAAAGGCCCAATAATTTCCCTCCTAACCATGATTGTGGCAAACACCCAAGCCCCACCTCCAGGTAGGACAGAGTATGGGCAGAAATTTCTTTTGATGTTGGCCTCATTTCCTGTACCCCCTACAAGGCCACTCTTAAGGCATGGGCAAAACCTGTGTACCATAAACAGTACCCTTTATCAAAAGAAAAGGAGGAAGGTATTGCCCCAATGGTAAAACATTTTCTTTAAGAAGGTATTTTGGAAGACACAGTTTCTCCCTATAATACCCCAATTAATCCAGTGAAGAAACCAGATGGCAGCTACAGATTTGTACAGGATCTGAGAGCTATAAATTAACTCGTGGTCCCCATTGCCCCACTAGTGCCAGATGGGCCATCACTCCTGTCCTCCATTCCATCCGATTCAGAGTGTTTTACAGTGATTGATCTGGCAAATGTTTTTTTTTTCCCATCCTTGTGGATAAGGAGACACAGCCACTCTTTGCCTTTTGTTTAAAGAATCACCAACTTACCTGGTGTAGAATGCCCCAGGGCTATGTGGACTCACCTGTAGTCTACTCGATTGTGCTCCAGGCCACACTGAGGTCCTGGACTTCCGTCATGGTTCGGTCCTACTACAGTACATGGATTACTTCATCCTCTGTAGTTCAAATCAGGCAGCTGAACAGGAGGACAGTGTGGATCTTATAAACTGGTTATTTGAAAGTGGTCACAAAGTGTCTAGAAAGAAATTGCAGTGGTGTCAGTAAACTGTTGAGTACCTTGGTTTTGTTCTCACAAAAGGACAAAGGAAAGTCAGTCACAAGAGAGCTGCGGCTCTCATGGGTCAGCCCCGCCCACTGACCAAGAACAACATGCTTACCTTCCTTGGCATGACTGGTTACTACTGCCAATGGATACCTGACTGTTCCTACTATGACAATCTCCTGAGACAAGCCACAGGTTCTGATATGCCAGATTGTGTAAACTGGTCAGAGGAAATCTGTAATGCTTTTGTGTATTTTAAAAGTGCTATGGTAACAGCCCCTAGTCTAGGCCTGCCTGATTATGGCAAGATGTTCCACTTATTTGCCAGGGACAACGGTAAAACGATACCGGGAGTCCTAGCTTAGGAACATGGAGGCAAGCTCTGCACTGTGGCTTTTTTCTCAAAGATGTTCCAGTACAGGTTCAAGGCATGCCTGCGTGTCTCAGAGCTTTAGCATCCTGTGTGATGGTGGTGGTAATGGCTACATCATTCACTCTGGGACATGATACCACTTTACACACCACACATAATGTGTCCATTCTGTTGAAAAATATACACACCCAACATATGTCGGTCCAAAGGTTTAGTGGTTCTCCAACCCTAAGCTAAAGATAAAATATGCTTCTCCTACCTCAGGCCCAGCCCCAATCCTCAATGTTTTGTTAGGATTAAAAGGAGCAGAACAGGATGAGATTGTCCCACAACATGATTGTTTGGATCTCATCCATCAGGACACATCCCCACGACAGGACATGTCTTCTGTGGCCCTTCCAGATGCACAGAATGTGTTTGTAGATGGCTCTTGTTCAAGGCCCAATGACAACACATATCATGCAGGATATGCTGTTGTACAATTACCAGACAAAATTCTAGAGGACAAAACCAATTCCTTACCAGACAGCCCAGGCTGCAAAACTGATAGCCCTCACAAAAGCTTGCCAACTCTTTGAAGAACAAGATGTGAACATTTACACAGACTGCAAGTACGCTCATGGGGTCGTTTTCGATCACTGAGTCATTTGGGAAAGAAGAGGATTTATAGCAGCAGATGGTAAAGCCATATCGCACTCCTCATTAGTTAAAGAGCTAACAAAAGCTATACCGCTACCAAGGTCCATTGCCATTTTACATTGCAGGGCACACACAGGCCAGCAGACTGATATAGCCAAAGGAAATGCGCTAGCAGATAGAGCAACAAAGGAAGCCGCATCCACTCAAAATGCAACCACCCAAATGCCATTGCTCACGCCAGAGATGCCACTTCTAGACCAAACATTGCAAGACTTACAGACATATGCCACGGACACAAATATCCGATCGGAACAATGCAGGTGTGCAGATAAGCCCTAATTCTGGACTTATCTGCCAAGAGGGGAGACCATGCATTCCTGTTGCCAGTGCACCACTCTTTATTTCACAGTACCATGGGGTGGGACATAGAGGATGGCAGACTACATGTGGACTTTTGGATTGCGATTTCTATATTCCAGGCCTCCCCTCCCTTGTCAAGGCATATGTCTCCGAATGCATCACATGTATCAGAAACAACCCCAACAACCCACAAAGGGCAAAACATGAACACCTGATATACCCAACAACACCGTTCACTCACCTACAGATAGACTTTACACATATGCCAAAAAGTGGGTAAGAGACAGGAGTACCTTTTAGTGATCATGGATATGTTGTCACGATGGACGAAGGTCTTTGTAACCACAAAAGAAGATGCCCAAACAGTTGTAAAAATTCTTACACAAGAGATTATTCCCAGGTGGGGATGTCCACTCCAGATTAACTCAGACAATGGCCCTGCATTTGTGGCCAAGGTCTGCCAAGATCTGGTAAGGACTTTTAAAATTGACTGGATGTTTCACATACCTTATCACCCCCAAAGTTCAGGTATAGTGGAAAGGATGAATAGGACTCAAGGATAAGATAAGGAAGGCAACTGGAGGTATGTATGCAAAATGGAAGAAGACACTCCCGGCAGTTCTGGCCGAGGTAAGAACGATCCCCTCCAAGAAGACAAGTTAGTCCCCTTTTGAGGTTTTAATGGGTAGGCCATTCCCCACTCCAAGGGCCAGACAGCCACTTATGGTAGAAAGAGGGGACCTAGATTTAATCCAGGAGGAATATGTTAGGAAACTTATTGAAACTCTGGACAAAGTTGAAAGAAATGTCACTCGCACATCTCCTTTTTCTTCACAGGAACCAACCCATTCTTTCCAGGTGGGAGATACTGTGGTGGTCCAACATTTGAACCAAAATAAGCAAGAATACCCTTTTGGACCTCCCACGAGGGTGATCGCGGTGACCAGAACAGCTATCCTGGTGGAAAGCTCACATTCCGGGATCCACGCCAGTCATGTGAAGAGGGTGAACCGAGCACCCAAGAAGCAAGATAAAGACAAGAGAGACGAAACAGGTGGTTTAAGTCCTCGAACAGCGAGTGAAACAGGTGGAAAAGTCTCTGAAAAAGATGACCTCGCTTATTGCACCACAGGCTTCTGGGAAGGCATTTTGTCTTATAATCCTGCTGGCCCTGACTGTATTCCTGCCAGTATGGATAGTCACACCAATGGTCCCAGGTACCAACCAGTAGCTAGGGTATAAGGTCACATGCGTGACCTAAGAGGGGATTGTAGGAAAATGTATAACCTAAGTGTCTCCATTTTGTAGGATTATGTATGCTTTCTATTACACATATATGTATGCTAAGACCATTTAAGATGCATTAAGCTAGTTTTGTTTATACTGTAGCGTAGAGTTTTTGTTTCCCTGATATTACGTGTCGAAAGTGAAACTGTTGTAGAGACCACCTTATAAGGTGTTTGTAACTCCTTTTTCCTGACTATAAAAGATAAACCCGGGAAATAAAGAGTAGCTTTTTCTTGAGAGACAGCTGTGCATGTGTGTACTTTCTTGTAGCTCAGGGAAGAGTTCCGGGGCTCCAAGGGAGATAACTGCTCCACCGCGGATTGACGGGGGTCGAGAGGAGTTCAAATCGTTTCATTTACCACTGCATATAGATATTTGAGAATACATTTTTGGAAGTTTTAATTGATTTATCGAAACAATAAAAATCGGTTAATTAATGGATTATGAAAATAATTGGTTGCAGCCCTAAAGTTTTTATCCTTACAAGATTGAATAAAGTATGATTTTCCATTGCATTGTGATGCAATTGCATTTACATTAATCCACATAGCAGGTGCAGGTACGGTTCGCCTCTGGATAGTAGAGTCTGAAGAGGCAAGCCCTACTGACACCATCCAGAGACCATACACTGTGCCCTACCGACACCATCCACTGTTAAGGTATGCTTAAGTTTATATTTTTACGACATTTGTTTTATTATATTTTTCTGAGTTTTCCCCCTTTCAAATGGTCAGAATAAATTAATTATTCTGGTCAATGAAGTTAACGGACACCTAAGTGCTTGACACAACTAAATGCACCTAGCATTTTTTCTGCCAAAACCCTGCTGCCAAGAGGAAAGGCATTTAGGAGAGCTGGACAAATGTGTCCATGGGGCCTAAATCTTCCCAGCGGGGACATAGACTGAAATGAAAACTTAACAGTTCTAACCCTTCCCCACAAATTCAGTATTAGACCTAACGGAAACTATTTCCATTTCCAGGGAAAATCATCTCTGCCGTCATGTTCGGCAGGCAGTAGCTCCCATCAAATACAACCCATTCAACTGTATGGGGGCACCCCACCACTGCATGCAATGCACCTCCAAAACTATACTGCTGAAGACATTATAAGGATTTTCTTGTATATGTGTTATATCAACACATCACTGAAAAAAGGTTTCTCAGCAGAAAATTGACATTTTTGTAAACAGAAAAATGCAGGCATGCAGAAATTCTGTTCCCACAAGTATATCAAACAATTGAAGGGAATTCCTGCATATATTTTCTGCTCCCCAGCCAATGCACAGACATGTGATAACATTATCGATGCAAACACTTCATATGAAATGCTAACAAATGTAAGTTTGTGCCTATTCCATTAGCCATAGACTATGACATCCACACATTTCTATGGATACAGTATACAAACAGGAATAATGCATATTGTCAACACTGCTCAGCAAACCTGTCACTGAATACAGATATCAATAAGATATTAAATTTCACAGGTACACGTGCTCTGGAAAAATGACAGCTGGAAATCTGATTTAGCAAAATTCCAGTGCAATTCAATCGCTTAATTCTCATTTGTTTTACATGACCACAAGATATATTGTGAAGATGTGCAGGATTGCACAGATAGACAAACATCAACAGAAGAAACCTTGACACGTTTCACACACGGCCTAATCCTAAGAAGTTTGATTTGTTGCTACAAACTGTTCTGCTACACTAGACCAGTGTTTCAACTCCAATCCTCAAGGGGCACCAACAGGTCATGTTTTCAGGATTTCCATTATTTTGCACAGGTGATTTGAACTGTTTCACTGCCTTAGTAATTACCACAGCCTTTTCATCTGAGGGAAATCCTGAAAACATGACCTGTTGGTGCGCCTTTAGGACTGGAGTTGAGAAACACTGCACTAGACAATGGTTGAAACTCTTGTCTGTATGCTTTTTGCTGCAATTGTTCCATCGGAAAGATTTACCTTCATTACCCATCCTGAAAACAATAAGACTTGAGTGATTGAAGTGGGAGACAAAATCCCCTCTTTGATAATTGTCACTGGACAATTTCTCCTGTTCCTGTGTTGACTGTAAAATTTTGATTTTCCATCACTAGTCTCCAAATCAAACAGGGAGAATCTACCACAGACAGCCAGAAAAAAACAAAACTGACAAAAAAGGGTTGAACCCCTCTCCACTTTATCCACTTAACCCCTTCAATACCGGGCTCTAGTCAAATGACGTCCACAGATGAAATCACCCATCCTGGGTGGACGTCACATGGCGTCCTCCGTATTTCACAGCTACTGCGCACGGCAATCCGGGATCAGGCGTGTCTTCGAGACACAGCCCATTCCCAATGGGGGTAAAGAGCCAATAAAATCTGGTTCTTTACAACGTGGTCAGCTGTGTCCAATCACAGCCGGTCGCTATGGAGAACCGCGCTCCCGTCGCTAGTGGGCGCCCAAAGCGACGATCGAGGTTGAGGTTTGTCCCTCGGACAAAGTCCAGCCCAGATCATGGTAAAAAGCCAATGAAATTGGTTCTTTACCATGTGACCGGCTGTGTCCAATCAAAGCCGGTCCACTTGTAAACAAATCGCGGTAAACTGTTAATGGGTTCTCCCTCTCACTCACCCCGATCAAGTGTGAGAAGGAGATTGCTGTAACAGCTTGTTCCCACTTACAGTACACGCCAAGCCCACTGATTGCCCCCCCCCCTCCAGTAATAAAGAGGACCTGTCACCACTCCATCAAAGTACCTGTCACAGCACATCAGAGTACTTGCCACCTGCCCATCAAAGTATCCGAGTAGCTGTCACCAGCCCATCAAAGTACCCGAGTACCTGTCACCAGCACATCAAAGTACCCGAGTACCTGTCACCCGACCATGAAAGTACCCGAGTACCGGTCACCAGCCCATCAAAGTACCCGAGTACCGGTCACCAGCCCATCAAAGTACCCGAGTACCGGTCACCAGCCCATCAAAGTACCCGAGTACCGGTCACCAGCCCATCAAAGTACCCGAGTACCGGTCACCAGCCCATCAGCGTACCAGAGTACCGGTCACCAGCCCATCAGCGTACCAGAGTACCGGTCACCAGCCCATCAGCGTGCCCGAGTACCGGTCACCAGCCCATCAGCGTGCCTGCGTACCGGTCACCAGCCCATCAGCGTGCCCGCGTACTGGTCACCAGCCCATCAGCGTGCCCGCGTACCGGTCACCAGCCCATCAGCGTGCCCGCGTACCGGTCACCAGCCCATCAGCGTGCCCGCGTACCGGTCACCAGCCCATCAGCGTGCCCGCGTACCGGTCACCAGCCCATCAGCGTGCAACCGAAAATTATCGGCATTTTCGGCCAAAATCTGTGTTTTCGGTATCAGCCGAAACAAAAAAAAAACTGTCCGATACCGAAAAGGGGGCGGGTACCATCCATTGCAGGGATATGTGTGCATCACATACCCGACAATGAATGTGGGAGATTAGAAGATTCGCAATGCACAGAGCGTGCTGCTTGCACGAGCCTCTCTGTGCATGAAACGGTCAGCTAATTACACTGGAATGCAGAGAGAGCTGTCAGATCTTCAAGTTGTTGTCAAACTCCAGCCAATGGGACGGGGCTGGGTGGGTGTTAGCCGATCAGTCCCACCCACCTTCGATCTCAGCATGGAAATCTGACAACACTCTCTGCATTCCAGTCTAATTAGTTGCCAGTTTCATGCACAGAGAGGCTCGTACAGCAGCACGCTCTGTACACTGTGAATCTTCTAATCTCTTCTGCCAGTGCCAGCCAGTACCATCCAGTGCCGCTTGTCAGTGCCAATCATTGCCACCTGTCAGTACCATCCAGTGCCGCCTGTCAGTGCCACATGCCAGTGCCACCTGCCAGTACCATTCAGTGCCACCCGTTAGTGCCAGCTATCAGTGCTGTCTATCAGTACCACCTATCAGCGCCAATCAGTGCCGCCTGTCAGTGCCCAGGCAGGCTGCATATGACAATTGTATATAAATATTTTTTAAAAACTAATTTTCGGTTTCTGTTTTCTGCTTTCGGCTTAGTGCATTTTGCTATGTACATGCTAGGTGTTAGAAATATCTTTATAAATTGACCACTTTCTGTAAAAATAAAAGCGTTTTCATTTTCTTTCCACGTTTTTTCAAAGACTTGTGGAAAAAAATGAACCATTCTAAAGACTCATAATGCCGCATAGACTATACGTTGGGGTGTTTGCTTTCCAAAATGGGGTCATTTTGTGGGTAATTCCATTGTCCTGGTGCTCCAGGGCCTTCAAAAATGTAATAGGTGATTAGGAAAGTAGATGTGAAATTTCTGCTCCTAGAACGCCTGATGGTGCTCCCTGCATGTTGGACCTCTCTATGTGGCCAGGCTGTGAAGAAGTCTCACACATGTGGTATCACCATACTCCGGGCGAGTAGCAGAATGTATTTTGGGGTGTATTTGGAAGTATGCATATACTGTGTGTGAGAAATAACATATGACAATTTTGTGTAAAAAAAAAAATCTTCCCAAGAACTGTGGGGAAAAAAAATAGAACTTTAAAAAACTCGCCATGCCTCATACTAAATACCTTGGAATGTCTACTTTTTAAAAAGGGGTCATTTGTGGGGTATTTGTACTTTCCTGACATTTCAGGGCCTGAAGAAATGAGATAGGCCGTCAGTGCATCAAGTGTGATCAATTTTCAATGATTGGCACCATAGCTTGTAGACTCTACAACTTTCACGCAGACCAAATAATATACACTTATTTGAGTTATTTTTACTAAACATATGTAGCAGTATAGGTTTTGGCCCAAATTTATGAACAAAAATGACTTATTTGCAAAATTTTATCATAGAAACTAAGTTTTTTTTTGTTTTTTTTTTAAATTTTCGCTCTTTTTTCACTTATGTCGCAAAAAATAAAAAACCCAGAGGAGATTAAATACCACAAAAAGAAAGCTCCATTTGTGTGAAAAAAGCCATTTTGAAGCCACAGCCGGCCGTCCACACTTGTGATGCCAGAGTCGCAGAGGGGAGGGGGAGAGGAGCGAAGCTTCGGGCGGCCGCATCGCTGGACCGTGAGACAGGTGAGTGTCTGATTATAAAAAAGTCCGCAGCTACACTTTTTGTAGCTGCTGACTTAACTGGGTGGAACTCGCTTTAACCACTTGCCGACCGCCGATCGGCATCTGACGGCGGCAAAGTGGCTCGTTCCCGCAAAACGCCGTCATACGACGGCGGCTGCGGGAACGAGTTTAGTGAGCGCGCGCGCCGCCGGAGGCGCGCCCGCGCGCTGTGTTCGGGGAGGGCCAGGGAGCGGGTGCGGCGGCTTCGATTGCCGCCGGCTACCCGCGATGGCCCCCCCGGAGCGAAGGAGCGGAGGTCCGTGTATGTAATCACGGACCTCCGCTCTGTGTGAGGGGGAAGGGCTGTGATCACAGCCTTCCTGTACATGAAGGCTGTGACCACTTCCCTTCCCCAGATAGTGCAGCCCCCATACAGTTAGAACACGCTCAGGGAACATAGTTAACCCTTAGAGCGCCCCCTGCAGGTTAACCCCTTCACTGCCAATGGCATTTACACAGTAATCAGTGCATTTTTATAGCACTGATCGCTGTATAAATGCCAATGGTCCCAAAAAAGTGTCAAAATAGTCCGACATGTCCGCTGAAATATCGCAGTACCGCTAAAAATCGCAGATCGCCGCCATTACTAGTAAAAAAAAAAAAAAAACCCCAAAAATAAATTCTCATCATCCGTAAACGCGACCACTTTTGCGCAAACCAATCAATAAACGCCGATTGCGTTTTTTTATCGCAAATATGAGGAAGAATATAAATCGGCCAAAAACGGTGAAAAAAAATGTTTTTTTATATTTTTTTTTTGGATTTGTATTTTAGGAAAAAGTAAGAAATTTGGGTTTTTTTGCAAAATTGTTGCTCTTCTTTTGTTTATAGCGGCGATCAGAAATGACGCAGCGGTGATCAAATACCACCAAAAGAAAGCTCTATTTGTGGGAAAAAAAGGACGCAAATTTTGTTTGGGTACAACGTCGCACGACCGCGCAATTGTCAGTTAAAGCGACGCAGCGCTGAATCGCAAAAAGGGCTCCGGTCCTAAAGCTGGAAATCCTTCCGGGGCTGAAGTGGTTAAGGACCGAGCCTCTTTCTGAGGTTTGTTGTTTACAAGTTAAAATCAGGTTGTTTTTTTTTTTTTTTTGCTAGAAAATTACGTCGAACCCCCAAAAACATATACACAGTTCCAAAATTATTATAATAATTATTATTAAGAATAATAAAGTATGCAAATTCTATTTCAGTGTCAGAAAGATTAAATATTTTGTTAAACTCATAAAAGTTTAACTCATGGATGGCATTGTGTCTCAGGGCTCTTTTGATCACTGAAAACAATCTTGGACACCTGTGATAATTAGATTGCCAGGTGAGCCCAATTAAAGGAAAAACTACTAAAAGGAGGGTGTTCCACATTACAGGCGGTCCCCAGGTTACAAACAAGATAGGGACTGTAGGTTTGTTCTTAACTTGAATTTGTTTGTAAGTTGGAACAGGTATATTTTTTAAGTGTAGCTTAAGCCAAAAAAGACGATTTTTAAGCTTTTTGGATAGCATAGGGAAGGGTTAACACCCCTGTAATGTTTGTTTTGCTGTCTATGTTTTTGTTTAGAAGATTTCACCTCACTTCCTGTCCCAATGATAATTGGATTTTGAAAATTTTGGGTTGTTGTGGAAGCAAACCTTGGTGATAAAGCATCAATGGAGACATCTTTTTCCCATAACTCTTTCAGGAGTGAATTTCCCTTTCAAGGGGTAGATTTCCTCTCACTTCCTGTTGTCTACCTCCGTTTGTAAGTAGGAGTCGTTTGTAAGTCGGATGTTTGTAAGTAGGGGACCACCTGTATTAACCACTTCAGCCCCGGAAGGATTTCCAGCTTTACGACCGGAGCCCTTTTTGCGATTCGGCACTGCGTCGCTTTAACTGAAAATTGCGCGGTCGTGCGACATTGCGAGGCCAGCATTTCGACCTTTAGGAAGGCCCCGACTTCACCAATTATGTCCACCAGGGGATGAATGTTTGTAGGCTGAATGTTTGCTGAGGATGAATGTTTGCCTCCATCTGTTGTCCTTCACTCTCCTTTAGATGGGGAACTTTCCCTTTAAGTGAGGACTTTCTCAATACCCTTTTTCTACAGAGGTAACTACGAAATAGTGGTTCCAAACGAAGGTGTTGTTGGGTTTTAAAAGTTTTAGGTTAATAGTAACCCTGTCCTTCACTCCACTTTAGAAGATTTGTTTTTGTATCTGTCGTTTTGTTTGTAATGTCCCCACAAT
>BLSH010370006.1:1931986-1947885 GCA_018402905.1 Glandirana rugosa | reverse complement strand
AGGGGGTCCCTGCCTGTCACATAGCGGTGCTGTGGGCACTTCAGATCCTGCCCACAGCACCGCTGCATCTCCTCTCTCCCCCCTCTCCCCCCTCCCCTGTCACACTGCACCGATCGGTGCGGAGAGGGGGGAGACAAGCCGGCACTTCCGCCGGCTTGTTTACATGTGATGCTCCGTCATTTGACGGAGCGATCACATGGTAAACGGCCGCTCCAAGCGGCCATTTACCGGGATCCGTGATGCGCCGGGTCTCCTAGACCCGGCGGTCACGGATGCTCCCAGGTGCGCGCCCCAGGGGGCGCGCGGGAGCGCGATTGTGGGAGGACGTGTTATAACGTCCTCCCACAACAATGGGTGCCACTTGCCGACGTGTAACTACGTTACACGGTCGGCAAGTGGTTAATTTAAATCAGATTTTTTTGATTTAAATTGATTTTTTGATTTTCATTGAATTTATTTTAATAAAATGTTTTTGAAGTAAAAATCTATCTAAAGATAGTTTTCTATTTAAGATACATTAATAATTTAGTTTATTCAGCATGAAATTGAGATTAGTTATGTAGCATAGGGCTGTATATTCTGCAATATTTACATTTTTGGTAAACTCATTCAATAAATCCAAGCTCTGCAAGCTGAGATAACATGCACTGCATTGATGCATTCACACAATTTCACAGTAACCTTGAGATAAAACAAAGTTCAGGAATATTCCATTATCCCATTATTTTGCAAATTTATGTACACAACAAACTGTATGATTGAATCGGTTCTGATATCGCTGTATTACTAACCTGACCGCTTATTATTCTAAATAGGAATCCTTCATTTTGTTTGCAAATATTAAAGATGCTAACTAATAATGAGTCCTTACGTTTAACCACTTCAGCCCCAGAAGAATTTCACACTTTAGGACCATAGCACTTTTTGCGATTCGGCACTGCATCGCTTTAACTGACAATTGCGTGGTCGTGCGACGTTGTACCCAAACAAAATTTTCGGCCTTCTTTTCCCACAAATAGAGCTTTCTTTTGGTGGTATTTGATCCCCTCTGCGTCATTTCTGATCGCCGCTATAAACAAAAGAAGAGCGACAATTTTGCAAAAAAAAAAAAACAAATTTCTTACTTTTTGCTAAAATACAAATCCCAAAAAAATATAAAAAAAACATTTTTTTCCCATCGGTTTTCGCCGATTTATATTCTTCCTCATATTTTTGGTAAAAAAAAAAAAAACGCATTTGGCGCTTATTGATTGGTTTGCGCAAAAGTTGCCGCGTTTACGGACGATGAGAATTCATTTCTGGGGTTTTAATTTTTTTTTTTTTACTAGTAATGGCGGCGATCTGCGATTTTTTGCGGTACTGCGATATTTCAGCGGACATGTCGGACCATTGGCATTTATACAGCGATCAGTGCTATAAAAATGCACTGATTACTGTGTAAATGCCATTGGCAGTGAAGGGGTTAACCTGCAGGGGGCGCTATAAGGGTTAACTGTGTTCCCTGGGCGTGTTCTGTGTGTGGGCTGCCCTGGCTGCCCCCTCTAACAGAACGTGGATCCGTGTTTACCTACATCACGTGTAGCCGGCAGCGATAGTCCGCCGCACCCGCTCCGTGGACCCCCCCCGGACACAGTGAGCGCGCCTCTGGCGGCACGCGAGCGCTCACAGCACTAGTTATCGCAGCCGACAGCGGTTTGCGATAACGAGCCACTCTGTCGCCATCAGACTGCGGTGGTTAAAGAGCACCTGTCATTTCAGATCCATCATGGCAGCGCCTGTTAGCAGGCATCCACTCACCTGCTGCCGCCACATCTCTCACCTTGTTGTGTCACTGCGGCATCACTAGTTGTCCCATTAAAGTCAATGGGACTGTCGGTGAGTCAACAGCGGGTCAGAGGCGGCGCTGCGGAACAGAGACGACAGTTGCCCTTTAAAAATTATGATTTAAATCAAGTTGATTTAAATCAAGCCTTTTTACTAGTGATTTAAATCGTGATTTAAATAGACTTGATTTAAATCAAATCCACCCTGCAGAGGTGGTCTAGTGCTAGAATTATTGCTCTCACTCGAATGAACGATCGCGGAGATACCTCACGTGTGGTTTGAACACCGTTTTCATACGCTGGCGGGGCTTTTGCGCGCGAGCTCAGAGGGACGGGGCGCTTTAATCTTTTTTTTTCTTATATATTTTACTTTTTATTTTTACATTGTCCTTTTAAAAAATATATTTTTGGGTCACTTATTTATATTACATGGAATGTAATAGAAAAAAAGCATCACAGAACCTCTTGTGAGATCCGGGGTGAAAAAGTTCTCAGAGCTCATATTTACATTAAATGTAATAAAAATAAATAAATGTCATTTTATTTCCCCTTTAAGAGCATTCCGCTTCCGCCATCCAATGTTATGGAGCCGAGCGGGGACCATCTTTCCCTGACTCGGCATCCAGACTCTGAGGGGAGAGGACCGGATCGCCTCCGCCGCTACCGACGGCTCCGGTAACTGGCGGAGACGACCAGAAAGCGGTGGGAGGGTCCCTCTCCCGCCCCTGAAAAAAGTGATCTTGCGGCGAATGCGCCACAGAGACCACTTTTATCTGAAAGAGGACCGCCTGCTGTTCAAAAAAATACTGGGGTTATGGCAGCTATCTGCTGGCTTAACAACGGTATTCAACAGAAAAGTACCGCCGTATAATGACGGCGGGCGGTCCGTAAGTGGTTATATATACTTTGAGTATTACTTCCTGCCATTAAAAAAAAAAAAAAAGTACAAATACTATTTGTAACATTTTTAACCACTTAAGGACTGGAAGGATTTCCCACATTAGGACCAGAGCACTTTTTGCGATTCGACACTGCGTAGCTTTAACTGCCAATAGAGCTTTCTTTTGGTGGTATTTTGATCACCTCTGCTTCATTTCTGATCAGCACTATTAACAAAAAAAAAAGTGCGACAATTTTGAAAAAAAAAAAAACAATATTTTACTTTTTAATATAATACATATCCCCAAAAAATATATAAAAAAAACTAATTTATTCATCAGTTTTGGCCGATATATATACTTCCTCATATTTGTGGTAAAAAAAAAAAAAATTGCGATCAGAGTTTATTGACTGATTTGCGCAAAAGTTGCCCAGCTTACAAACCATGAGAATTAATTTATGGCGTTTTTACCATTTTTTTTTTTACTAGTAATGGCGGCAATGTGCGATTTTTATCGGGACTGCGATATTGCAGCGGACATGTCGGACATTTTTGACACTTTTTTTGGCACCAATGACATTTATACAGCGATCAGAAATTTAAATATCCACTGATTGCTGTGTAAAGGTCATTGGCAGTGAAGGGGTTAACCTGCAGGGGGCGATCTAGGGGTTAACTGTGTTCCCTAGGTGTGTTCTAACTGTGAGGGGGCTGGGCTGCCAGGGGCATAAGAGATCTAACTGATCCCAGTGACAAGGATCAGTAGATCTCTCACATGCCGCCTGACAGTATTTTTGTTCTCTGCCAGGCAATCGCAAGTAGCCTGCAGACATCAAGTCGTCCGGACCCACGGCCACACTGCTGCAGATTGCGGCAGGCACGAGAGCGCGCAGTCGGCGGCGCGCTCCCACCCGCTAGCCGCGCACAAGCGAGCCGCCGTTTATAAGCAGCGATTCACGCTACAACACCACACTGCAGCAGTAAAATGTACACAAGCTGGTCGGGAAACGTTTGAAAAGAGCAACACTTATGCCAGTGTTCTGTCATAATTGGCGACCCACCAGATTAGGTAATGGAAGGGACATTCCGTCAGCGAAACACTTACTGCGTATGCGCCAGTTTGCTAATCTGACAGAACACCTGCAGTCATAAGGCACCAGCGGACATCTTACTACACCCAGCTACGTCTTGAATTTCACAGTAATTTAACGAATAAAGTGAGCATATATAAGTCAATATAGTATATCAAGATCTATCATGCTGGTTTCATGTTACATTTTCAAAGCCTAAAGATTTAGCGCAGACCAGTGTAGGGTGTACAAAGATGTCCTCCGCCACCTTCCTACTGCTAGCGTCCAGCTTTCAAAATGTAACATTTAAAACTGCATTACAGATGTCAATATACTATATTTATTTATTTCCACTCTGTTTATTGCTAAAATGATTTGATGTAAGACGTAGCTGGGTGTAGTAACATGCCCGCTGCCGCCTTCTGACTGCAGGTGTTTTGCCACATTAGCAAACCTGCTCCTCGTGCGCAGCAAGTATTCGTCACTTCCGTTACCTATTCTGCCGGAACACCAGCTTTGATGTTACCCATTATGTAGCCATAGTGGCAAAATATTGTACTTTATGTGACTAAGTAACACTTTGAAGTCTGCATTAATCCAATACAATTTTCAAGTGAATGGAAACTCAGAACATTAACAGACCAATCAATATTTAGCTTTATATCACCCTTATACTCTATCTTATTAGCGGGGCGCATGTGCAAAATCGCGGGACATGTCTGCCTGAACTCCACGCTCCACACCACCGGATTCTAAAGACCCGGCTCACAGAGCACTCACCCCACTGAGATCTGACCGGTCAAGCCCCTAAGACCGCGGACAACACCAGGCACCATGGGGTATGTACAAGACGCAAAAAGCCAAGCAGAAAACACAAGTCGCAGCCAAAGGCCTCCCCCGCTGCGAGAAAGGGCAAGATGGTGCCCGAGCCTCCTGAGCCCGACGACACCACTAGGCTCTCGGCAGCAGGACCGGCTTCCCCAACTGACAGCCTGCTGCAGTTCCCCACAGAGCTGGTGAGCCAAGCACTCTCTGATCCAGACACTGCTCTCCAGATTAGTGTGGGATGAAATATCCACGGCTGCCAGACCTTGAGAAATGTATTATAGGTGTCCGAAGCTGACGTATTGCCCCCCCACTTGACAGCTATGTTCAATTCTGTTAAAAACAGCCAGAATTTCTCAACTAATCTTCTGACTGCAAACATTGTGATGTTACCAAAACCTGATCCCAACCACTCTTCCTGGGCCAATTTCAGACCTATCTCCCTTATTAACAGTGACATGAAAATCCTCACCAAAATATTGGCTAATAGTTTGAATTCTTTTCTCCCCCATTTAATCAAACAAGACCAAGTCAGATTTGTACCACAGAGACATACAGGGGATGCCATCAGACGAATCATACAGTTGCAGCACCTCGCCCACCACAACCGCTCTTTGGAAACAAAGCTTTTGTCGCTGGACGTGAATAAGGCGTTTGACACCCTGTCATGGCCATATCTAATGTCTGTGCTCTGTCATTATGGCTTTGGCACTTCCTTTTTAAGCTGGCTGGCGGCGTTATACAAAGCCCCTCAGGCCAAAATTAAATATTATGGATTTGAATCTTCTCTCTTTCCCATCAGGAGGGGTACTCGTCAGAGCTGCCCACTTTCACCACTCCTATTTATTTTGGCCTTGGAGCCTTTGGCAGAGGCAGTTCGCTCTCACCCAGATATAAAAAGGCATTGAGGTTGCGGGTTCTGTTCATAAGATCTCCTTATTTGCAGATGATATTTTGTTGACTCTGACATCACCTAGTTTCTCTGCCTAACTTAACCACTTCAAGACGGAGCCTCTTTTTGAGAGTCGGTTTTTAAAAGTTAAAATCAGGTTTTTTGCTATAAAATTACTTTGAACCCCCAAACATAATATTTTATTTTTTTTTCTAACACCCTAGAGAATAAAATGGCGGTCGTTGCAATACTTTATGTCACATCGTATTTGCACAGCGGTCTGGTCTTAAAAGTGCAATTTTTTTTTTTAAAAATTCACTTTTTTGAGTTAAAAAATGTAAGACAACAGTAAAGTTAGCCCAACCTTTCCATATTGTGAAAGATAATGTTACGCCGAGTAAACCGATACCCAACATGTCATGCTTCAATATTGGCGACAAATCTTTGGCAAGTAAAAATTTCCATCACCGACGTTTAAAAATTCCTAAAGGTTAGCAGTTTTGAGTCAGAGGAGGTCTAGAGCTAAAATTATTGCTCTCGCTCTAACGATTGCGGCGATACCTCCCGTGTGGTTTGAACACAGTTTTCATATTCGGGCAGGACTTCTGTGCGTGAGCTCGGTGGGACGGGGCGCTTAAAAATAATTTTTTTCTTATCTATTTTACTATTATTTTTTTTATTTTTACACTGTCCTCTTAAAAAAAATTGAGCACTTTTATTCCTATTACAAGAAATGTAAACATTCCTTGTAATAGAAAATAAAACATGCCAGGACCTCTTATATATGAGATCTGGGGCCAAAAAGACCTCAAATCTCATATTTACACTTATATGCTATAAAAAAAAAAATAAATAAATAAAATAAAAAGACACTTGAAAAAAAAAAAATCTCCTTTAAGAGCTTTGGGCGGGAAGGACATTTGACGTTGCTTCCGCCCTGAAATGCTATGGAGCCGAGTGGGCATCTTCCGCTCACTCAGCTCACAGGCATTGCTGCGAGAGGATCGGATCATCTCCACTGCTACCAGCGGGTCCGGTAAGCGGCGGAGATGACCGTAGCGTGGCAGGGGTCGCCAATAAAAGTGATCTCGTGGCGAATCCACAGTGACCGCCGGTGGGCGGTCCAGAAGTGGTCAATGCCCCTTTTAGAAACATTTGCATTTCTTTCGGGTTTGCACATTAATTCTACTAAGTCTAAGGTAATGCCAGTTAACCTCTCATCCCTCATACTGGCATCCATGAAAACGGCCTTTCTGTTCCAATGGCTTCCTTCTTTGCCCTACTTGGGAATTCGACTCACCCCCATATGTGAAGGGTTGTACCAGGCCAACTTTCCACCTTTCTGGAGAAAACTGACTTACATGCGCTCCTCTTGGTCTCATTTCCCGTTATCTTGGTATGGCGGGATTGCAGCTGTTCGTATGTCCTACCTTCCGAAACCGCTAGATTTCTTTTGAGTATTGCCAGTACCAATCCCCTCATATATTTTGCGTATTCACCAACGAAAACTCTTGAAATTTGTCTGGAGTTCCACACGTCCCCCAAATTAACAAACAGATTTTATACGCTCGGAGGATCAATGGGGGCTTCTCGGTCCATAATCTGCAGGCATACTATACGGCAGTGACCATAGCTCCATTATCTCATCTTCATGGTACGTACCAATTGATACTGTGGGCCACTATAGATTTGGTGGATTCCCACCCTATCCCCGTCTCATCTCTACCCTGGCTCCCCCCTAAACATGGGACGACCAGACTAGGATCTTGCTTAACCTACTCACTCTGCCTGTGGAACGCAGTCAAGTTTTTGGCTGGTTTAACCAGTACAGATCTGCGCTATAGCCGAAAGATGGCTACAGTGCGGATCTAAATTGTCGGGGGCACGTCCATGGACGTCCGCCCCTCTGCGTGCTCCCCACGCGCACTTGTGGCCGGCGGCAGCGTGCTCTGGCGTCCGCCACAGGCTGTGTGGGCGCGCCAGCGGGTTGGGTGGAGTCGATGTCCGCTGGTGACCCGCGATCACCTAATACAGAGGCAGGACGGGGAACCGGCAATGTAAACACGCCGGCTCTCTGTTCTGTGAGGGGGAAAGGACAGATTTACTGATACCTGTGATCGGGATCAGAGATCCGTTATGCCCCTGCCAGCCCAGCCCCCTTACAGTTAGAACATATACAGGGAACACAGTTAACCCCTTGATCGCCCCCTTAATGTTAACCCCTTCCCTGCCAGTGACATTTATACAGTAAACAGTGCCTATTTAAATTTCTGATCACTGTATAAATGTCAATGGTCCCAAAAAAAGTGTCAAAAATGTCCGACATGTCTGCTGCAATGTCGCAATCCCGATAAAAAAAAAAAAAAAAAAATCACAGATCGCCACCATTACTAGTACAAAAAAATAAATAATAAAAATGCCATAAATCAGTTCCCATAGTTTGTAGACACGATAACTTTTGCGCAAACCAATCAATATACCCCTATTGCGATTTTTTTTTTATCAAAAATATGTAGAATATATCGATAACTGATGAATATTTTTTTTTATTATTTTTTTTTTTTTTGGATATTTATTACAGCAAAAAGTAAAAAATATTGTTCTTTTTTCAAAATTGTTGCTTTTTTTTTTTGTTTATAGCGGAAAAAAAAAAAAAAGCAGAGGTGATCAAATACCACCAAAAGAAAGCTCTATTTGTGGAAAAAAGTACGCCAATTTAGTTTGGGTACAACATCGCACGACCGCGCAATTGTCAGTTAAAGTGACGCAGTGCCGAATCGCAAAAAGTGCTCTGGTCCTAAAGTGTGAAATCCTTCCAGGGCTGAAGTGGTTAAAGGACGGCATAAAAATAAAAAATGAAAAGTAAAATAAATGAGAAAAAAAAATTTAAAGTGCCCTGTCCTGCTGAGCTCGTGTGCAGAAGCAAACACATACATAAGTCACGCCCGCATATGAAAACGGTGTTCAAACCACACATGTGAGGTATCGCCGCGATCGTTAGAGCGAGAGCAACAATTATAGCATGAGCCCTCCTCTAACTCAAAACTGGTAACCTGTAGGAATTTTCAAACGTCAAAGTTTGTCGCCATTCCACGAGCGGACGCAATTTTGAAGCATGACATGTTGGGTATCAGTAGACTCGGCATAACATTATCTTTCACAATATGGAAAAAATTGGGCTAACTTTACTGTTGTCTTATTTTTTAACTCAAAGTAATTTTCAAAAAAAAAAATTGCGCTTGTAAGACCGCTGCACAAATACGTTGTGACAAAGTATTGCAACGACCGCCATTTTATTCTCTAGGGTGTTAGAAAAAAATTTAAATAATGTTTGGGGGTTCAAAGTAATTTTATAGAAAAAAAAAACTGATTTTAACTTGTAAACACCAACTCTCAAAAAGAGGCTCGGTCCTTAAAGTGGTTGTATCCCCTTAATTGTGATTTTTACCTAAGCCTATAGGTAAAATTAATATTTCCTAAACATTCACCTTGCATGCAGCCGCTGAAGTCCCGGCGTATAGCACAGGACCTTCGCGGAAAGAAGAGTTCCCGTGCGAGTGTGCGGGAGTGACGTCTGACGGCTCTGGTCACTCACAGTGCCGGAGCCACAAACCCGGAAGGATCCCCCGAGGAAACATGTCAGCTCCCTTTGCGGGGACCGGGCGGACCTGTCGGAGCTTTGTCCTGAGGCACGTATACTAGCTCATTATACCTTTGCCTTACAGGTTTATCTTTTTTTTTTTTTTTTTTAACTGAGCATACAACCGCTTTAAGTGGTTAAAAGAAAATGACTTTAACCACTTCCCGACTGGCGTCTGACGGCGACAAGGTGGTTCGATATTGCAAACCGCCATCATATGACGGCAGCCGCGATCACGAGCCCTGAGCGCGAGCACTCCAGGCGCGAGCGCTACAGCGCCATTCGACACAGGACCGATCACTCTACAGGGCCAGGCCAATGATTTTTGGCCTGGCCCTTCCGATCGGTCCTGGCCAATGATAGAGCTCCTCTGCCTCTGTAATGTAAACAGAGGCAGAGGAAGTAAGCTCCACTTCCTCCCTGAAGCTTTTTCGGTTTCAGCGAGGAAGAAGGAGCTTCTAAAACGTGAGTTGCACCAACACCACACTGACACCAGGACAGTTAGGCACATTTAACCCCTTGATCGCCCCCCAGTTAACCCCTTCACTCCCTGTCACAGTGTCATATAGTGCAGTGATCCGATTTTTACAGATCGCTGTACTTGAGATCCTTGTGACACTAAAGCAGTGTTAGGTGTAAATACCTTCCTTGCCCCCCCAATAAAGTTTTTAACCCCTTGATTGCCCCGTCACCCGTGATCACCATATAAGTGTCACGGGTGACGCTAACTAGCTAGCTAGTTTTTTTTCAATCAGATTACTCACCGTATATTATTTTATATACCTTTTATAGGTTTTAACCCACGATCGCCCGGTGGAGACCCCAGTTAGGTTTTAGCGTGCGTTAGGGTCAGCGTAAATGCCAGGCAGGGCCAGTTAGTTAGGTACTCTGACACGCGCACACACACACACACACACACATTAGATAGGTGTTAGATATTATTGTAGTGATCAGATCAATATCTGTGATCTGATCAGATATAGATTAGCGTCCCCACTAGATTAGGGTTCTAAAAAACACAGCGTTAGCGGAATCAGCCCAGATACCTGCTAGCACCTGTGTTTAGCCCCTCCGCCCAGCCCAGCCCACCCAAGTGCAGGATCAATAGACAAAACACAGAACACATATCTGCAGCCTTCGCAGAGATCATGCCCAATCCCTGCAAAAACTGACAGTGAATTTGGTAGCGTTTGAAACAGGCTCTGACAAACAGGTGCGCTTTTTTGCCTGCGAGTCACTGTAGTGTACCTATAAAGTTAGAAAGTCCAAAATGTCCAATACGAGGTACACTACCGAAGAGGCATACAATATGCTGAGTTTGACAGATGAGAGCGATGGGGAAGCTCCACTGTCAGAATCAGGCTCAGCATATGAACCTGTAGATAGCAGCGGCACCCTGTCAGATAGCTCTGACGACGGAGTTGTGGTCCCTGCTAGGGTCAGGCGTACCAGACCCCGTTCTGCTGTCGCTGAAGTGCATGAATCGCAGGGCTCTCGTATGCAGCAGAGAGCCAGTACTAGCGCCGCTACTCGTTCTGATGAACTGGTGAACTGGCAAGCACCAGTGGCCTAGTACCCCCTGGACGTAGACGAACCAGCACTCCAGGATCACTTGGTGACGTGGCGAGTCCCATAAGTGCAGTTCAAGCTGGTGTGGCTAGCACGAGTAATGCCCCGCAGCCACAAAGAAGATCAACAGAGGCCAGCAGAACCCATAGTGCCCTTCCTGACGCGCTTGCAAACCCTGATTGGCAACCCACCACTGATGCAGCGCCCGTACTTCCCGCATTCACTGGCCAACCCGGAATCAAGGTGAATACAGCTGATTTTACGGCCATTGATTTTTATTCGCTGTATTTCACGGAAGATCTCTATAGATCTATAGTGGACCAAAGCAATTTGTATGCTGGTCAATTCATCGCCACTAATCCCCATTTGATGCTTGCCAGAGACTGGAAACCAATCACGGTTCCAGAATTTAAGACCTTTCTGGGCCTTTCCTTCCTCATGGGCATAACTAAAAAAAACTGAGTTGCGGTCATATTGGTCCACTGACCCAATTAACCATATGCCCGTGTTCGGGCAAGGGGAAAGGGGCCAGTAAATGTGTCTTTTTCTGAATGGAGAGTCAGTGATCCATACATCCATGGCTTTCTATTTGCCACTCTTCCATAAAGGCCAGATTTGTGGAGTGCACGACTAATAGTCATCCTGTGGACAGATTCTCCCACCTGAGCTGTGGATTTCTGCAGCTCCTTCAGAGTTACCATGGGCCTCTTGGCTGCTTCTCTGATTAATGCTCTCCTTGCCCGACCTGTCAGTTTTGGTAGATGGCCATGTCTTGGTAGGTTTCCAGTTGTGCCTTACGCTTTCCATTTTCGGATAATGGATTGAACAGTACTCTGTGAGATGTTCAAAGCTTGGGATATTTTTTTATAACCTAACCCTGCTTTAAACTTCTCCACAACTTTATTCCTGACCTACCTGGTGTGTTCCTTGGCCTTCATGATGCTGTTTGTTCACTAAGGCTCTCTAACAAACTTCTGAGGACTTCACAGAACAGCTGTATTTATACTGAGATTATATTACACACAGGTGGACTCTATTTACTAATTAGGTGACTTCTGAAGGCAATTGGTTCCACTACATTTTAGTTAGGGGTATCAGAGTAAAGGGGGCTGAATACAAATGCCGCCACACACTTCACATATTTATTTGTAAAAAAAAAAAAAAAAAATTGGAAAAAACATTTATCATTTTCCTTCCACTTCATAATAATGTGCCACTTTGTGTTGGTCTATCACATAAAATCCCAATAAAATACATTTACGTTTTTGGTTGTAACATGACAAAATATTTCAAGGGGTAGGAATACTTTTTCAAGGCACTGCAAGTGAGCATGGACCCATAGGATAACATGCAGGGGAGTTTAGAGGCATGAAAATGCCAGAAAGCCCCTTGGAGCAGCTGCAAAAACACCCAGTGTACATGAGGCCTAAAAGAACACTTTGTCACAACAGTAATTTTTGACTGAATTGTCTCTCCGACCAAAATAAAGTTGAGACACACACTTCGACTGGAATATCACCCAAGTGCAGAAATTACACAGTGGAATCCCCCTACAGTGTACAGACCTCATATCAGATCGCTCATATGTATACTTCCAGGGCCAAATATTTAATCGCCTCCTACTGGGGCATTAAGAATACAAAGTTGTCAAATGTCTGGGGATTCACAAGTTTAAGGATTTGTGCCAATAAACTGAAATCTAAAAAAAAAAAATAAGTCTTCCCTTGCAGTGGGGCGGAGCACACATTGCTTGTTTAGTAAAGGGCAGTGATGGCGAACCTTGGCACCCCAGATGTTTTGCAGCTTCATTTCCCACGATGCTCATGCACTCTGCAGTGTAGTTGAACATCATAAGAAATTTAGTTCCATCTGGGATGCCAAGGTTCACCATCACTGGTCTAGGGGATAAGAGCACATTTACTCACCTGAACCTCCGCTCCCCCAGCAGGCAGTGCTTCCCTTCGCTTCAGCATTGAATTGTCCCTAGGTGTCCTTGCATCCCATGCAGAGATATGGTCCCTGCACTGATCTTAGTAATGCCAGAGGACCTTAGCCTGCCAGAGCATTGTGAGAAGAGCTGCAGAGACCAGACTAGCAGCACAGAGGGGCCTACAGGAGGGGAGAATCACATAGGTAAAGCTGTTCTATATGGTCCCCTAGGCATAAATGAGCAGTTAACCCTTGCAGTACAGGCCTACTGCAAGGGAAGACTAAGGTCCCGTTCACTCCTGGAAACACCCAAAAAAAATGGGCCAAGACACTTGCAGTGCCATTGATTTTTCACACAAGTAGCAGTTACGTGACAAAACGGGCATTGGAAAACATGCAAGGCTCACTGCACAAAATAAATAAATAAATAAGGTGAAGGAGCTAGTTTGGCACATTTGTCACACAAATCTGCAAATAAACAGGTCATGCAGGTGTGAATGGGGCCTGTACTTTACTGGGCCCTGCATGTGAATTGCACAGTTGCACTGTGTGGTTCTTGTGCAGTGTAATTTCAGCCCCATTCATTTTGAATGGGCTGAAATCTCACTGCACCAAAATTAGTGCATGCACTACTTTTTGAACAGCAAGGCAACAGCATCACATGGTACTTTTGAACTTTTGAAATGTGATCCAGTGCAGGCAAACCCAATGTGTTTCTGACCTGTGTTTGGGGTGTCGTTAACTTGCATTTCTCATTTCTGTCTTCCTGACAATGACCAACCAGGGCAGAGACAGAAAAACTATCCAAAACGTAAAAAAAAAAAAAAAGTTTTGACTGTACATACTCGGAGGGTACGTTCAGAACAGATGCAGTGGGACTGCCTTGGGGAGCTATTCCAGCACAGTCCCACCACATGACAAGGCAAAATGCACCCCTACCACGGTGTTGTGGTGGTTTGCTCTGAAAAATAAGTTACTGCGTGGATTACTTTATTCAGCATACAGCAGAGTGAGGCACTCCACTGCCTTGCACCAGCCGATGGCCGATTGAACTTCATAAGAGGTCTGTGTGACATTTCAATAAAGTGTGTTTCAGATGAACTCACACCATTTCATTCCCGCATGTCAGTCCCGACTTCAGGGACGATTTCAGAGACATCTGTGCTGGTTGCTGCACAGATGTCTATGGTAATCGCACCCCGAAATCACCAAAAGTAGTACAGAAACTACTTTTGGCAATCGCTGCGGCATCGCAAATGTGGCGTCGCACTGATTCAGACGGTGCTGTTGTCGGCAATTGCCGCCGATTTGACAAGTCAAATTACATGCCAAGTCACACCAATGTGAACCTAGGCTAAAAGAAAAGGAAAAAAAAATGTGAACAGTGATTGGTGCACCAGCACTGCGCTGATCTGGCCAGACAACACCAGCCACTGTGGTGGTGTGAACATGCCCCAAGCCAAAAGTTTTACCAATAACAGGAGTGTCTGCTTTGCACTTAAGCACAGACTGCACTGTACAACATCCTGATACCAAAACCTTCTCAAGTACAGTACTCAGACTACAGCTACAAAGTATACAATACAGAGTTTTAAAGGGAATCTGTTACATCGAATTTGTACCTGAAATGTATTTTTTACTGAAAAGTAAACAATGCTGGCACCAGGATACTCAAGGGAAGAGGGGTAAGCCCCCAGATGCCGCACATCTGAGATGTTCTATGGAGGTGGATGGAGTGGCAACCTCAACCTGGACTTCCGACCAGGTCACGCACCCCCCCCCCACGCATGTTGCCCCACCCATAGGAGCTTAGTCATGGGGAATATGACTAACCTAGGGACGGAGTGAAACATGTTAGGGGCACGGCTTGGTCGAAGTACAGGCTGAGGTTGCCACTCCATCCACCTCCATAGAACATCTCAGATGTGTGGCATCTGGAGGCTACCCATTTTCCCTTGAGCTACTGCAGGAGCCAGGATGAGCTGCATCCCCTGCCAGCACTCTGCAGCAGCAGCGGCAGACGTACCAGCTTACACATACCCCAGCCACCAAGCCTGAGCGGCACATAAACTCGATTAAAATTTACCTGTACCCAAAACTTTTTTTTCTATTTTGGATAGAGTAGGGAGGGATCAGACAGCCAACCTGCTTTACTATAGTCAGAGATAAATTCCTTGCCTGTCTGATAAAAAGGTTATCCCCAGGACAGGAAGCGAGAGGAAATCTCTATTACAGAGCCCCAGATGGCAGTAAAACATGATGGCGGTTCTAACCTTTCCCCTTTCTATCCTAAACTTCAAAATAAAAGATTTGGTGTATAGATACACTATACAAGTCAGGACAGGATGAGGCTATAGATGGCTCCAGTGCTGCCATCTCCCATGATCCTCACTAGGACCAGTCCCTGGGGATTTCTAGGTTCCCCTCACATTTCTGTCTCTGTACCCCACAATTGTCACAGTGAGTGAGGGGCCCTCTGTCCATAGTGTTGGATCCTACAGAGCCCCACACTCCTCTGTCTATACGCCGGACAGGACATTGGTATTCTCACCTAGCACACTGTAGAAATGATCAAGAGCTGCACAACACACCCATCCCAGACCGCACAGGAGCTACACCCACGTTATCTGTCACTTCATCTACAGCCCCCAACACAGGAGGAGGGGAGGTCAGGACCCGTGAGAAGGTGACAGCATACTGGAGATCATAGCACAGGGTCACTCGCCTCACAGTGTCAGCATGGAGGGCACCTCACCCCCCAGTGCCAGTATGTCAGCATGGATGGCCCCTCGACCCCCCAGTGCCAGTATGTCAGCATGGAGGGCACCTCGCCCCACAGTGCCAGTATGTCAGCATGCAGAACACCTCGCCCCACAGTGCCAGTATGTCAGCATTGAGGGCACCTCGCCCCACAGTGCTAGTATGTCAGCATGGAGGGCACCTCGCCCCACAGTGCTAGTATGTCAGCATGGAGGGCACCTCGCCCCACAGTGTTAGTATGTCAGCATGGAGGGCACCTCGCCCCACAGTGCCAGTATGTCAGCATGGAGGGCACCTCACCCCACAGTGCTAGTATGTCAGCATGGAGGGCACCTCGCCCCACAGTGCTAGTATGTCAGCATGGAGGACACCTCGCCCCACAGTGTTAGTATGTCAGCATGGAGGGCACCTCGCCCCACAGTGCCAGTATGTCAGCATGGAGGCCAACTCACTGTATGACTGTGACACCCTACTCAACCGGAGGTACGACTGTATGACCGTGACACCCCGC
>BLSH010370006.1:1909946-1922314 GCA_018402905.1 Glandirana rugosa | reverse complement strand
CTAATGCACGTGTCCGAGCCTGCCAGGAAGTTTGTACTGTGATGCGCTAATCACAAGCAGTGAAACATTCCCCGATGTGCAGCTGCAGCGATCGGGAAATGTTTCACTGCCTGTGATTAGCGCGGCGCAGTGCAAACTTCCTGGCGAGATCCCATTCCTGCCCACCATAACCCGTTGAGACATGGACTCCATTAGACCTCTGAAAGTGTGCTGTGATATCTGGCATCAAACCAGCAGTAGCAAATCCTTTAAGTCTTTCACGTACCAGGTTGTGAGCCTGACGGTCGGGGGTGCACGGTGAGGTATGAGTGCCTGTAGAGGTCCAGGAGTATCCGTCAGCAGGTGGTCAGGAGATGTGCTGGAAGGGTGCTGGTGTCAGAGCAGGATACTTGAAGAGACCGTATGGTCACAGGCACAGAAGCAAAGTCAGGGACAAGCAGGTTCGGCAACGGGCTGGCAGCGAAGTACAGAGGGTCAGGCAGAAGAGTAATCAAGACAAGGCAGGTTCGGGTGCAGGTGGATATCAGAGAAGTTCAAGCAAGCCGGGTAACAACAGGAACAGGTAACGGATAGCAGGTGATCACGGGTAACGCTGTAGATCGGACAGCCCCCGTTCTGACGGCTAGCAGGGATTAAATGGCTCGTTTGGCACCAAGGCGCGCGCACATGCGCGCAAATGCTCACAAGCGCGCACACAAGCGCGTGCCAACGGCCAGGAAGTTCTCAGGTGGACCTTTTCTGGGGGGAACCGTGCTGGCGATCTTCCTGACAAAGTCCTGTAAGTTTCAAGGTGGGGCCTCCATAAATTGGACTTGTTTTTCCAATACTTCACACAGGTGATCGATTGGACTGAGATCCGGAGAATTTGGAGGAAAAGGCAACACCTTAAACTTGTTGTTGAGTTCCTCAAGCTATTCTTGAACTCATCATATCAAGCCACCATCTTCCATTGCTCCGTGGTCCATTTCTGATGCCCACATGCCCATTGTAGGTGCTTTTGGCTGTGGACACGGGACAACAGGGACACCCTGACCAGTCTGTGGCTACGCAGCCATACACAACAAACTGTGATGTACTGTGTGTTCTGACACCTTTCTATGGGAACCAGCATTAACTTTTCCAACAATTTGAGCCACAGTAGCTCTTTTTTTGGATCAGACTACATGGGCCAGCCTTTGCTCCCATGTAGATCTATGAGCCTTGGCTGGTCATAACCTTGTCGCTGGTTTGCTGATTTTCCTTCCTTGAACCATTTTTGGTAGGTCTTGACCACTGCAGTCTGGGAAAATCCCACAAGAGCTGCAGTTTTGGAGATGCTCTGACCCAGTTGTCTAGCGCAGCTGTTGCCAACCAGTGGTCCCCAGGGGTTCTGCCACAAATCAACATTGTGGTGGATGCATAGGCATGCACAGCCTATTGCATTAGGGTGTGTTCCCCAAACAGAAGCTCAAACACACACATATATATATAAATATATGTATATATATATATATATATATATATATATATTTCACACAAACACACGGAACTCTATGTACATAGGAATAGTGATCTGGTTCTTTCTACTCCCTGAAAAGCAGGGAGAAAAAATAGCCAGATTCGTGAGAAAAAGCAGCACACTATACGCATTGTTAGACGCACAGTTAACCCCTTGCTGTTAACCCTTTTCCAGCCAGGTTCATTAGTACAGTGTACAGTATTATCACTGATCACTGTATTAGTGTCAGTAGTGACATCAGTGTCAGTTGGTGACCCTGCCAGCCAGTGTCAGTTGGTACCAGATTACCCGCAGAGTTGCAGAGTGCCCCCTTACATCAGAACATGGCAGAGTGCCCCCTCACATCAGAATCCTGGCACAGTGCCCCATTACATCATGGCAGAGTGCCCCTCTATATCATAATCCTGGCACAGTGCCCCCTTACGTCAGAGTATAGCACAGTGCCCTTTACATAAGAGAATGGCGCAGTGCCCCCTGACATCAGAGAATGGCACACTGCCTCCTGACAGCAGAGCATGGCACAGTGACCCTTGACATCAGAGCATAGCACACTGCCCCCTGACATCAGAATCCTGGCACAGTGCCCCCTGACATCAGAGCATGGCACAATAGTGCTCCCATTACATCAGAGCATGGCACAGTAGTGTCCCCTTACATCAGAGCATGGCACGGTGCCCCTTACAGAGCATGGCACAGTAGTTTCCCCTTACATTAGAGCATGGCACAGTGACCCTTACATCAGAGCAAGGCACAATAGTGCCCCCTTACATCAGAGCATGGCACAGTCATGACCCCTGACATCACAGCATGGCACAGTGCCCCTTGACATCACAGCATGGCACAGTGTCCCTGATATGACAGCATGGCACAGTGCCCCTGACTTCACAGCATGGCACCGTGCCCCCTGACATCACAGCATGGCAAAGTGCCCCCTGATATCACAGCATGGCACAGTAGTGTCCCCTTACATCAGAGCATGACACGGTGACCCTTACATCACAGCATGGCACAGTGGCCCATGACATCACAGCATGGCACAGTGCCCCTGACATCACAGCATGGCACAGTAGTGTCCCCTTACATCAGAGCATGACACAGTGACCCTTACATCAGAGCATGGCACAGTGATCCTTACATCACAGCATGGCACAGTGACCCTTACATCACATCATGGCACAGTGCCCCCTGACATCACAGCATGGCACAGTAGTGTTCCCTTACATCAGAGCATGGCACAGTGACCCTTACATCACAGCATGGCACAGTGGCGCCTTACATCACAGCATGGCACAGTAGTGTCCCCTTACATCAGAGCATGGCACAGTGGTGTCCCCTTACATCAGAGCATGGAACAGTGATCCTTACAGTAGAGCATGGCACAGTGACTCTTACATCACTGCATGGCACAGTGATCCTTACATCACAGCAGGGCACAGTGCCCCCTGACATCACAGCATGGCACAGTAGTGTCCCCTTACATCAGAGCATGGCACAGTGACCCTTACATCAGAGCATGGCACAGTGACCCTTACATCACAGCATGGCACAATGACCCTTACATCAGAGCATGGCACAGTGACCCTTACATCACAGCATGGCACAGTGCCCCCTGACATCACAGCATGGCACTGTAGTGTCCCCTTACATCAGAGCATGGCACAGTGACCCTTACATCACAGCATGGCAGAGTGACCCTTACATCAGAGCATGGCACAGTGACCCTTACATCAGAGCATGGCACAGTGACCCTTAGATCACAGCATGGCATAGTGACCCTTACATCAGAGCATGCCATGGCACAGTGCCCCGAAGAGACACTGGAGGGCAGGAGGAGTGCAGCTATATAACTCCGCCACCTACAGTAAGAGATCTGCTGCCGGAACTAAAGAGGCAGCATTGGAAAATGTGGCCAGCTGTCAGCTTACTCCACGGCTGCAGTTTTTATACTTCCTCTAGCAGTATACATACTAATCAAAATTGTCTCACTGGCAGGGCAGCACTGTCACTGCCAGTGAGTGTCCATTAAGGAAACCCAACCTTTTCAGCAGAAAAAAAGCCCTGGCTGGCAGGGGATGATTAAGGTGTGTATGCCTATGGGTGGATGTATACTGCCCAAAGTTGTTTCCAGTGTTGTTCTCAATGTGTTCTGTCAGTCTACTGTCATATTGTCAGCGTGCATTAATACCTGATGCCTCCTCTGTAGTTCTCGCTCATTGGAACTCAGAGGGAGAAGCCAGGAGTAGGGCAGAGGGTGGGAGGTGAAGAAGGAAGGGACTTCCAATGCCAGCACTGATCACAGACAGTTGGAGGGAGCATGGAGCTTGAGCACATGGCTGGATAAGGAGGTGAGATCCAATAATGAGTCTGTGTAAGGCAGCAGTGTGATGCAGAGTGAGGAGGTGGGGGCAGTGAGCCAAAGCATTGTGTGTATAAGGCATGTAAAATTAATGTTTGTGGTCCATGGGGTTCAAAATTGTGAGTTTAGTGGTCCATGAGGTCCAAAAGGTTGGCGCCCACTAATCTAGCCTGTACAATCTGTCCCTTGTCAAAGTCGCTGAAATCCTTACGCATGACCATTTTTTCTGCTTTCAATGCATCAACTTCAGGGACAATGTGTTCACTTGCTGCCTAATACATCCAACCCACTTTCAAAGGCCATTTTAAAGAGATAATCCATGTTATTCACTTTATCTGTCAGTGGTCCTACTGTTATGGCTGATCGGTGTATAACATAACACTTCTATTATTATATTTAATTTAAAAGACCAAAGGTAACAAGGGAAATTTATTGTTAACGTTTACATGCTGACTCTGTTTGTAATAAACTTACCACCGTCCATGACCTATTTATCACAAACTCCTTCAACCTCCTTGCAATTATGGAGACCTGGCTTCAAGATTCTGACTTTTCTTTGTCGGCTGCCCTCTCCCATGGTGGCCTCCTGTGTACTCACTCTCCCAGGCCTAGTGGACGGAAAGGAGGTGGTGTTGGATTCCTCCTATCCCCTCAAAGCACTTTTCAAGTATTTCATCCACCCCCTATCTGTCCCTCTCCTCATTTGAAGCTAACTGTATTAGTCTATTTTCTCCAGTTTCGTTGAGAATTGCTGTGATCTATTGGCCTCCTGGATCGGTATCAAGCTTCCTTAACGACTTCTCTGCCTGGCTACCCTACTTTCTTTCTTCTGAAACTCCAACAATCATTCTTGGTGACGTCAACATCCCTGCTAATCTTAACACTTCTGATACTTCTAACTTTCTGAGGCTAACCTCCTCTTTTGACCTAAAACAATGGACAAATGCTTCTACTCATGATGGCAACTGCCTTGACCTCATATTGTCCTACCTATGCACTCCACGCAACCTCTCCAACATTCCTTTTCCTCTCTCTGATCACCACCTTATTAGTTTCACTCTGTCCTTGTCTTCCTCCTCCTTGCCTTCCAGCTACCAAACAATTACCCATAGAAACCTTTGCCATCTTAACCCTTCTCTTCTTTTTTCTGCTACAGATTGTCTCTACGATAAAATTTCACCCTTGTCCTGCCCCAACCTGACCACTTCTATATACAACAGCTCATTGTCATCCACCCTAGATATCTTGGCCCCCCTCACTACACACAGAATCAAGCCCCGACTGCTACAACCCTGGTAGACAGACAATACGAGAAGACTCACAAAAAAGAGCCGCACTCTTGAGCGTCTGTGGCGTAAGACTAAGTCACAGCAAGATTTCAGCCAATATAAATCTGCCCTCCAAAAATACCATTCCTGCCTCCACACTGCCAAACAGACCTACTTTATCACTCTTATTAACAACCTCTCACGGAGCCCCCGTCAACTCTTTTCTACCTTTAACGTTCTACTTCATCCTCCATTACCTCCACCCACTAACTTACTCACTGCCCAGGAAATTGCTAATCACTTTAAAAATAAGATTGATACAATTTGTGTCAAGATCTCCACTCTACAGATATCTCACTCACCTCACACTCTTTGTCCTCCTGCACAATCAATACTCTCATTTAACCCAGCTACTATAGAGGAAGTCACTAAACTTCTCTCTAACACCCACCTAACCTCCTGCCCCCTGGACCCTGTTCCTTCTCAAATACTACAGTCACCCTCTGCCTCTATCCTACACTGTAAAACTCATATCTTCAACCTCTCCCTCTCTACTGGCATCTTCCCCAACCCTCTAAAGCATGCACTAGTTACTCCCATACCAAATAACGCTACACTGGACCCCGATCTTAACAACCTAAGACCTATCTCCTTACTGCCTTTTGCCTCCAAAATCCTTGAACGTTTAGTCTACAACCGACTGAGTGACCACCTCATTGAAAATAACCTTCTTGGTTCAATGTGAAAATCTCAATAAAAACCAATTGAACACAAATAACCCCTTCAGTCTGGATTTCATCCACAGCACTCCACAGAAACTGCTCTCCTAAAACTCAACAACGACTTACTAACAGCTGAAACCAACGGTCATTATTCCCTATTCTTACTCTTGGACCTCTCCGCTGTCTTTGATACAGTTGATCACCCCCTCCTCCTCAAAAAATTCTTTGCTTGGTCTCCATGGCTGTGCTCTCAGTTGGTTTGAATCTTACCTATCTCACTGCACCTTCAGTGTCACTTACAACTCCACTACCTCCTCTCCAACTCCTCTTACCATTGGGGTCCCCCAAGGTTCCGTCCTTGGACCCCTACTATTCTCGATCTACACGTCCTCCCTGGGTCAGCTGACAACCTCCCATGGCTTCCGCTATGATTTATATGCCGATGACATCCAAATCTATCTCTCTACCCCTCAGCTCACCCCATCAGTCTCCTCACAGATCACTGCTTTACTAACAGACATATCAGCCTGGATGTCACAGCAATTCCTCAAACTGAATCTATCTAAAACTGAGCTCATGATATTTCCTCCCCCACGTGTCCCTTCCACTGACTTCTCTGTTAAGATCAATGGCACAATTATTAGTGCGTCCCCACATGCCAGGGTGCTAGGGGTAACCCTAGACTCTGAACTGTCCTTTCAGGGCCACATCCAATCCCTGTCCAAATCATGCCGCCTCACCTCCGCAACATCTCTAGAATACGCCCCTTTTTAACCAATGACACCACCAAGCTTCTAATTCACTCTCTGGTTATCTCTCACCTCGACTACTGCAACTCTCTCCTCATTGGATTATGTTTACATACATTATCCTTCAGTGCATAATGAATGCTGCCGCAAGACTCACCCACCTTACCAACCATTCAGTGTCCTCCACCCCTTTCTGCCAATCCCTCCACTGGCTTCCACTCATTCAACAAATAAAAAGTACTAACAATAATTTACAAAGCCATCCACAACTCTGCCCCCAGCTACATCCCTATGTAGCACTCGCCGCATGTCACTGGAGAGTGGCATTAGTCGAACATCCCTTCGGCGGATATTAGCTACTCACAAATGGCACCCATACAAACTCCAGCTACTGCAGCATCTCAACGGCGCACTGAATTTGCAGAATGGTAAAAAAAAAAATTGGAACAGGACCCTCAGTTTACGCAAAAGATTTTGTTCAGCGATGAGGCAAACGTTTATGTGAATGGTGAAGTTAACAAACAAAACCACCGCTATTGGTCTGACACTAATCCACATTGGATAGATCCCTCCAAGACTGTTGGAACCAAAAAATTGATGGTATGGTGTGGTATATGGGGTACAAAGATAGTGGGGCCATTCTTCATCAATGGAAACCTCAAGGCAACCTGATATGCAAAATTGCTACATGATGATGTGTTTCCCTCTTTATGCACTGAAGCTGGCACGTTCCCTGAGTTTTTCCAGCAAGGTGGTGCACCACCACATTATGGGTGTCAGGTCCGAGCATTCCTAGATGAACAGTTTCCTGGAAAGTGGATTGGTCATCATGGGCCAGTTGAATGGCTCCCAAGGTCTCCTGATCTGACCCCCTTAGACTTTTATTTTTGGGGTCATCTGAAGGCAATTGTTTATGCTGTGAAGATACGAGATGTGCAGCACCTGAAACTACGGATACTGGAAGCCTGTGCTAGCATTTCTCCTGCGGTGTTGCTATCAGTGTGTGAAGAGTGGGAGAAGAGGGTTGCATTGATGATCCAACACAATGGGCAGCACATTGAACACATTTTATAAGTGATCAGAAACTTGTAAATAACTCATGAAAGAATAAAGTTACGTTAAAACCAAGCACACCATTGTTTTTCTTGTGAAATTCCCAATAAGTTTGATGTGTCACATAACCCTCTTCCTATTGAAAAAACAAAAGTTGGATTCAAAATGGCCGACTTCAAAATGGCCGCCATGGTCACCAACCATCTTGAAAAGTTTCCCCCCTCACATATACTAATGTGCCACAAACAGGAACTTAATATCACCAACCATTCCCATTTTATTAAGGTGTATCCATATAAATGGCCCACCCTGTACTGTCTGCCTTCATTTTATAAAGCTCTGCGAAAACTGTTGGCGCTGTATAAATCCTGTATAATAATAATAATAATACACATTAAGACAAGGGTGAGTTAAATAGATTTATAAGATCAGATCCCATTTTAGAAAGCTAAAAGGAGAAGTACAACCAAAGCTCGTCTGGCTGTACTACTCCTGTGGATGAGAGGAGTGCTGTTCGTTCTGACATCACAGAGACTTGGGAAAGATCGCGACAATGGAGTCGGGATCCGCTCACATGCCTGGACCAGCACCCGGCTCAGTCTCTCAGTGAGCTGCTGAGAGCCTGAGCCAGCTGCCCCCTCCACAGCCCAGAGCTCCAGTGAGTGGCGGAGGGGGTTCAGAGTACTGTAGAGAGCTGCTCACTGATAGTCACCAGCTCTCTGCTCGGGGAGCACTGAGAACAGAGCAATCGGCGGTGTTAGATTGCTCGGTTCTCAGTCTTAAAAGCACCAGGGAACAGATGCAGCATCGGAACAATGCTGCATCCACCTAGGTAAATATGATTATTAAATAAAAAGAAAACCCATACTTCTCTTTTAAAAAAAGAAATACAAACTTTCTCCTCAGTGCTGCATGCTTCAACAGCAACCGTCTAGTCTTGACTTCTGTAACATCTGGAGACAATTCCACAAATCCACTACCATTTAAATACTTCCTGTCATTTTTGTTTAGATTATATCTCGGGCTTTCCAGAAGGCCTGACTTTTCTATCTGGCTTTGTAAGTAATGTGATTCTGTCGAGAGGGATTACAGTGTTACTACTGATGGTTACAAGAAACAACCTCCTCATCCGAGTTTCAGCATCTTTTTTTTAAAATATGTATTCTTTATTTATTAAAAAGGTGCATAGACTGGAAACATGGCAATAACCATTTGGAATGCAACGCCAATGCTGCAAAGATCAAAACATTATAGCATAATGCAATGTGACATCCATGTGTTCGTAATACAAACTTATAGCAATCAAGTGCATATACTAACCTTGATATTGTGTTGAAGTCTCTTCTTTCAAAAATGTCCTAAATGTGGTTATGAGTGTGCTGTGTCTGGAGGGCCGTGTAGGGGGAATGAGGAAAGAAGGACAGAAGCGAAGCGGGAGGGAAGGGGGGGAACTTTCTTCCAGCTAGGTTTACCATCCTGCAGATCCCCTGCCTGGTGTCTTTATATTGATTGTGAGGTGTAGTTGTTCAAGAGGTCTATAATACTCGGTGGAGGAGGATTTGTTTCAGCATAACCAAATCCACTAAAATGTGTCATGTGTACCTGTACAGAGGGGCTAAGGTCTTCTATTTGATTTCTTTTTTTTTTTTGCCTATCCACAGTGAGATGGAGAGGCGTGGAGTTGTTTCCACGGCTCTGAAATGCAGCTAGTGGAAGGATTGATCATTTGTACATTTTCCTCAGTATGGTATTTTGATGTAAAAGGAAGAAGGCCTCCTCCAATCCCTATTCATTTACCTAGGTTCTGAATTGTTAGAAATGAGAAACTCAACTAGTCATGAAAGATAGCCTTTTATCATGGAGGTTTTTCTTCAGAAATATATTTCCATACTGTTTAACCACATCTTTGTTATTTATAACAGTTTATAATACGATTTGTAGGAGTACACATATATATATATATATATATATATATATATATATATATATATATACAGTATCTCACATTTTATTATATCTTTATTATATATATACAGTATCTCACATTTTATTATATCTTTTAGGCCTCATACACACGGGCGTTTTGTAATGCCACATTTTTGGGCGTTTTTTGCAGCTCTCCATGTTATTCAATGGCCCTCTAAAAACGCTGACGTTTTTGAGCAGTAGAGGGCGTCGGCGTTAGTCAAGTTTGTACCCTGTATGGCTGATTATGGTCAATATATACAGCACCAGCATTACTTTTGGAGTGCCGCCTCTTGTTTTTCCTCTGTTCTGAAGCTACGGTAGCGAGCCGAGATGTGCACCCAAGGACGGATAATCTGGAAGCAGTCTTACCAAAAAATGTAATTATACTGTGTTTATGTGTACTAAAATCTAATAAAATGTATTTTTTTCTGAAAATTTCTATTTGGTAAACCACTGTGCAAATATCGTGAAACATAAAAAACTGCAATGACAACCATTTTATTCTCCACAGCCTCTGATAAAATATATTTAATGTTTGGGGGTTCTAGGTAGTTTTCTAACAAAAAAATGCTGATTTTCACATGTACTGTATGTGAGAAATGTCAGAATTGGGGGTTCTAGTGGTTAATGTATGGGTTATGAGTTGGATGTGTTTTCTGTAAACTACCTATATACATTGAGCTGTAGCTAGAACCCGCAGCCGGCGCGTTCTGAAGCTGCAGCGTCATGGCGTTTTTGACGCTGAGCCGGCAAAACGCTCAATAACGTTGCTTAACGTTGTATACACAGCGTTAAGCCTCGTCAGGCGTTCTATTCAAAATCAATGGTTCCCTATGGGAGCCCATTGATTTGAATAGAAGCCGCACCAAAAGTCGGATCACGGTGATCCAACTTGCGGCGCGACTTGTGTGCTAGGTGTCTTAAAAGGGACTCCCCGCAAAGAATTTGCGTGAGGTCCCCCCCCCCCAAGAGCATACCAGGCTCTTCGACCCGGCATTCGAGTGGAAGAGAGCGACGAATCAACATCTCCAGAAGAAGGAGAAGAAGAAGAAGAAGCAGGAGAAGCTAGCTGGGGAGACAGCGGAAAATGAGCAGAAGACCCCGCAAAAGACCCCTCAGAAGACCCCGCAAAAGAGCCGAAGAAAGAAGACGAGGGAGAAGAGAGGGGAGAAGACGCCGGAGCTGATTTAATAAAATATTTTAAAAAGCTGTGTAGTGTGTTTTTTTTGTACACTTTTTTCCCCCAGGTAAATGGGTAGGGGTACGATGTACCCCATACTAATTTACATAGGGTGGGGGTGCCGGCATCTATTAAAGGGGGCTTCCAGATTCCGATAAGCCCCCGCCCGCAGACCCCGACAACCAACGTCCAGGGTTGTCGGGAAGAGGCTCTTGTCCCCATCAACATGGGGACAAGGTGCTTTGGGGTGGGGGGGCGCAGAGCCCCCCCTGCCCCAAAGCATCCATACTCCCCATGTTGAGGGCATGCGACCTGGTACGGTCCAGGAGGGGGGGCGCTCGCTCGTCCGCACCCCCTTTCCTGGCCAGGCTGCTTGCTCGGATAAGGGTCTGGTATGGATTTTGGGGGGGACCCTACTCCGTTTTTTCGGCGTGGGGGTTCCTCTTATAATCCATGCCAGATCGAAGACCCTGGAATGCTCTTGGGGGGGGGACCTCACGCAATTTTTTTGTGGGGGTCCCTTTTAAGACACCTAGCACACAAGTCCAACTTTTGGTGCGGCTTCTATTCAAATCAATGGGCTCCCATAGGGAACCATTGATTTTGAATAGAGGCAGAAAACGCCGATGAAAGCTAGCGTGAAAAAAAACGTGCATTGACGTCAATGCAAAACGCCGAGAAAAACTGCAATTTTTTCCCCGGCGTTTTGCTATTTTTTAGCCCGTGTGTATGAGGCCTTAATGTGACAACACTGAAGAAATGACACTTTGCTACAATGTAAAGTAGTGAGTGCACAGTTTGTATAACAGTGTATATTTGCTGTCCCCTCAAAATAACTCAACACACAGACATTAATGTCTAAACCACTGGCAACAAAAGTGAGTACACCCCTAATTTAAAGTGTCCAAACTGGGCCCAAAGTGTCAATATTTTGTGTGGCCACCATTATTTTCCAGCACTTCCTTTAACCCTCTTGGGCATGGAGTTCACCAGAGCTTCACAGGTTGCCACTGGAGTCCTCTTCCATTCCTTCATGATGACATCACGGAGCTGGTGGATTTTAGAGACCTTGTGCTCCTTCACCTTCCATTTGAGGATGCCCCATAGATGCTCAATAGGGTTTAGGTCTGCATACATGCTTGGCTAGTCCATCACCTTTACCCTCAGCTTCTTTAGCAAGGCAGGAACGATTTCTTCGACTCCCATTTCCACTACCTGATCGGTTCGTACATACGTCTGGATTTGGGATAACTCGTAGATACCCCGTAGGAGTTTACCTTCCACTTCCTCGTGTTCCAGAGATTTTAGGTGGTCGAGGCACTACAGTAGTACTTCCTTACCTTCTCCTGAGGTCACCGTTGGACACTTCGAGACCACTTGAGGTACGGGTTCTCCCAATTTCCTTCACGACCTTTTATTACCACCGGTGTGTTTTATAACTGTGAAACCCGGGTCAAACCTGTGAAATTTAATCCCCACATGAGTGAAAACAACGGTCACCAAATCTGTAATTACAGACACACAACTCAATAAAACTCCCCTGTCGTTTATATGTGACAATATGTTTGACACGT
>BLSH010370006.1:1882751-1898444 GCA_018402905.1 Glandirana rugosa | reverse complement strand
AAGGCACTCCCGTCACAATGGTAACAATATTCTTATTTGTGTCTGCAAAAAAAAGGTTAAATCAGAATGAAACCTAACAACAAACATTTTCCAGCAGGTAGGAACTTTGGTAGCAGAGAAGTTAAGTCTCTTCTGCCAAAAAACTATTTTACTTGCCAGGTAGCAATTTGTTAATCAGTATGCTGACTGTGGCACATGCACAGTACAGTGTACAATACTGGCATCTGATGGATTCCCTGACAGATGGCGGGAATAGAGCCAAGTGACAAGATAATGTAACTGCAGCGTGTATATATGAGAGCTACATCATTAGTGAGTGCCCATTGGGTGAAGCAAGAAGACAAATGACCTGGAAAAGGTGGAAGAAAACATGGCTCCAGGGGGAATGGAGTGCATTTGGGGAGCTTGGACTTTACATCACTAAGTGTGTCATAATGTGCTAGTATACTGTGTATATGAATGAGGCCTAAGGTGGAGGCGTAGAAGGCCTAAGACCTCTAGGGTGTTCAGAGAGCAGATCTGAAGCCACAAAGTCATAAGAATTACACGCCTAACCTCTGTCTGAGCAATAGCTGAATGACCTTCTGGAAAAGCCACAAGAAACATCAGGGTTGATTTAGTAAAAGCAAATAGGCTGTTCAGTTTGCAAAGGAATTTGCACTTTGCAGGGGAGTTTTCTCCAGAGCTTAGTGAATGAGTTGAAGCTCTGCTGATTTCCATTATCCAATCACGTGCAAGCAAAAATGTATTTTTTTTAAATTTTCTTTGCACGTGATTGGGGACTCCTTGCAAAGTGAAATTTCACCACAATCACATTGTGATAGTTATGTGTAAGCTCCAAATTAGGCTTGTTGGAGCTTACACAGGGCTAAGGATTTCCTGTCTGGGGAATGAGGTTTGGGTTCGTGACTACCATAAGTTCTCAGTGAATCCAAGAAATTTGAAAAGTGTAAACGTTTTGGAAAAATATTCCCTGCCAGAAAAAAAGGAATAAACAATATTGAAGGGCATAGCCTTTTCTCTGATCAGATGAGCCACAAGAGTCAAATTTTTGAAAAATGGATAACTCAGCTCACATTCTATGAAAGAGTGGGCTCGCAGCACCCATGTTGTCAGGGTGTGCTGGAGCTGGTAAGGAGAACTGAAAATTGGATGACGCCTCTCCAGGTGAAATCAATGAGACATCCAACAAGATAGGTGCCAGCCCCGGCTCACCACCGCAAAGTCATATGGAAGAAGAAAATTGGCTGCACTCCAAGTTGAATGAATAACATAAATTATTTATTGAACGTCCACCAACACTAGGACACACTAGGGAGGGATACTGTTTTTTGTTTTAATTACCACCTGCTGACTGCCTAAATGGGAAAATACGTCATTACTTTGACGTTAAATACTGGGGTTATGGCTGCAGCTAGATGCCATAACCCCGGTATCATTTATTATCTCAGGCGCCAGACTTTCTCATGAAAGTGGCCCGAGTGGCAGATTTGCCTCTGGGTCACTTCTAGAAGCAGCAGGAGGGGTCTTCCCCACTCCCTGCGTTTTCTGGTGGTTCCCCGGACTTACCTGGCCGATCAGTAGCTGCAGGAACCCATCCGGTGCTGGCGGCAGCTAGGCATAGAGATGAGAGAAGGAAAGATGACCTCCGCTCATCTCTAACAAGACATAAAAGGCAGGGGGCAAATATTGGGACTTTAAATGAAGGCTTGGCTGGGTAGAGGCACAATCTTCCATCCCTATAATTGGAATAAAAAGAAAGCTAAAAAAAGCTAACTGGGAGGGGATTGGGATTTTAAATGACATAAGAGTGTGAGAAAGAGATGCTGGATGGATATGGTAAAACAATTTATTATAGAAATAGAACAATATTTTCATAGTTCCACGATCTAATATATATGCATCCTCACACTAAAGGCTCTCACCTGTGCCAATAATCCACATGAATAATTACAGTGCCTTTTTCCTTGGCATAAACCAAGGTCCACAATGCATATCAAACATAATGTGCAAACAATATGAAGATTATGCAAGGATTCTTGCACAATTAACCTGTGCAACTCTGTGCAAATAAATCAACTGTAAACAATATACTGTGCAAACGAAGCAAAAAAAGTGCAAAGAATCAATCCAGTCTTTGAACATGCGACTTAATAATGTGCAAACATAGTCATTTTCAGTATTAAAGTGCAAATATAGTCCCAATAATTAAAGTGCATTCCAGTGCTCTAGTGGCTTGATGCTGTATATTAAGCTTCCATCCACATTCACATTTCTTTCATATGTGCTTCCAGAAGTGCCCGTGCTCACACTGTGTCCGGAACACCATGTGCAAAATTAGAAGTAGGATCCCTACTTACCAGATCCTATTGACTCTCTCAGTCGTATGACATGGAGAGGTCAATATGTGCTTGCGGTCTCTCACCCGACCGTGGGTACTCGCCCGTTCGACTGTCCTCTATGGGATGTTAAAACCCTCCTTCCTCGGTATAGTGCAGAAAAAAGAAAAAGACTCTCATTGCGCGCCTCTTTTTTAAAATTTATTGGCCAAAAATCAAAATACACAGCAGATGTATTTCTCCCGTGTACGCCGCGACACTCCCCCTTCTGCTCCCGTGTGCGTGACGTTGGCGGGCCTATTGGCGGCTGGGCCCTTACCAGGCGTGCCTCTTGCGGCACCTGGCGTCTCCTGGATTATTCTCAATCATTTTAGCCATGCACCATGCACTCGATCATGCTGTCTCTACTTTTTTAGGTATGGTCACTTACAATAGTATTTACACACATCACTAGTTTTTACCATTATTCATAACCTCTACTGTCCCTTTTGCACTTTTTCTTTTTTTTCTTTTTTTTTTTCTTTCTAACCACGGTCCCTCAGTCCCTCATGATGCACCTGCTCACAATTATCTTCCACTCAGTCTTATATCACCATCCATTCCTTTACCAGACATACATTCACCCTGGAGACGCCCGTGCCTTCATGTCGGCTTGCCTGGGGGGGATCTTGCTGCCATGCATCCCGCCTCAGCTCCCGTTTGTGGATGCCCCTTGTTGGTCCCCCCTTCCTGCCTGCGTGTGTACGGTCCATGGATACAACAGGTTGGTTTTCTTGGGAATTTTTATTATGGGGGGTTATCGTTTCCTCCCACATGGTGATTTTTCCCAATTTATGTATATGAATTTTTTTCTTTACCTTAGACAAGTGACGAGCCTGCTCCTGATGAGTGACATTCAGTCACGAAATGTGCGTAGAGCCACCAGCTGCCGTCAAACGCTTTACCTAAGACAATTTTTTACAAGGTCTTCTAGACCAACCCCCAGCGGGGGTACTTGGAGGTCATGGACAAGCGCAGGTTTATCGATAATGGAATATTTTACATAACCACATCAATGTGATGGATGGGGGCAATTTTTTGTATACCATCAAATGTATGCTTTGTACCTTTGTATCCATGAACACATATTATATATTGGGTCTGTATTGACCTATTTGAATGTTGATTATATGATGTATACTATGAAAATATTGTTCTATTTCTATAATAAATTGTTTTACCATATCCATCCAGCATATCTTTCTCACACTCGTGTGTCATTTAAAGTCCCAATCCCCTCCCAGTTAGCTTTTTTTAGCTTTCTTTTTATTTCGTCTCTAACAAGGCCATTTTTTTTATAAGGCAAAAGATTGGAAAAAGTTTTTTGAGCTTTTGCTTTTAAGGGTAGAGGAGAGAATTGGGGTCTTTTAGACCCTATATTTCTCCATAAAGAGGACCTGTCATGCTGTATTGTTATTGCAAGGCATGCTTACATTCCTTGAGATGGCAATAAAAGTAATCAATTTTTTAAGGGACAGTGCAAAAATGAAAAAATGTAATCAAATAATAAAAAAATATATATATTTTTTAAAAACGCCCCCATCCCCACATGCTCGCACACAGTGGTGAACATATATGTAGGTCACACCCACATGTGTAAACGGTGTTCACACCACACGTGAGGTATTGCCGCAAACGCCTGAGTGAGAGCAATAATTCTAGCACTAGATCTCCTCCTTAACTCTAAAACTGGATACACACTATACAATTTTCTGTAGATTTTTTCCTTCAGATTTACCAAAACCATATAATATGAGGTCAAACCTTAAGAGTTTCAATTTGTATGCAATCAGGCAGGCTCTTGCACTACATGGTTTTGGTAAATCTAAATGAAATCAGACAGCAAAAGTTGTATACTGTGAAAGGGGTATAAACCTGTAACCTGTAGAAATGTTTAAAGGGTCGCCTATGGATATTTTTAAGCACTATAGTTTGGTGCCATTCCACAAGCGCACGCTATTTTAAAGCATGACATGGTAGGTATCTATTTATTTAGTGTAGCATCATCTTTCATATTATACAAAAACATTGGGGTATATATTATGTTTTGTTTTTTTAATTCATTTAAATGGATTTTAAAAAATTGCATTTAAAAAAACACTGCGCAAAAACCCTGTGAGATAAAAAAATTGCAACGACTGCCATTTCATTTTCTAAAGTCTCTGCTAAAAATATATATATATACTGTTTGAGGGTTCTAAGTCATTTTCTAGAAAAAATACTGATTGTCAGTGTCAGAAAAAGGCCTGGTCAGCAAGTGGTTAATTTAGGCATTAGTATATGTTTCCTTTGGCTGTGCCTGGTTTCCTATACCTTTTGTTTGACATTAGCCTGCTTATTAGCCTTGTAAATGCCCAGAATTGAAGAACAACTCCCACTACCCACAGACTTCATTGGGGTTTGCCACAAAATTTGTGATTTTCAAGAAAGATCTGCAAAACTGTTCCCTTGCTGAACCCAAGGCAGAATCCTGCCACACGTGACAGCTCTCAGGCCTAGCGATTGGCTGCTTCATCGTTGCATTGTGGGAGGAATGGGAAAGACATGCATGCTTTCCTATTTCTGGATGTACCCCATATTTCTTTTTGCTCGTGCTGAGCTGTTGAGTGAAATATAAGAGGGTACCTTTGCTTTGCACTACATCAGTGGTTCTCAACTCCTGTCCTCAGGACCCACTAACAGGCCAGGTTTGCAAGGTAACTTAAAATCATCACAGCTGATATAATTTGCTGCTCAGTGATTGCAGTATTCTAGTCTGAATCACCCCAAGGCAATACTTAAAATCTGGCCTGTTGGTGGGTCCTGAGGACGGGAGTTGAGAACCACTGCACTACATGAACTAATGATACGTTCACTTTCAGAATGGAAAATCCGGCTGCGGCACTCCTGCTTTCTCCATCCATGCTCTTTTTCTCAGTAAGGCTAACTTGGAAAAAATATTTACACACGATTACAATAAGTACAATCACCATTTGCCGTTTATTGTTTTATGATGCTAAAGTAATACTGTGTTCCAAAGGAACAATAGGGGAGTACCAAGGAAATGTGTACCATTGCATGCACTCGTCTATAGTGTATCTCCAGCAGTACATCATTTGCATTAAGCAAATATATATATATATATATACAGGTATGAGGGAAAGGGGTGATTCATTTATACAGTGCGCAGTTCCTGTTAGATTCCTGTACATTCCCCTGCAATTACATTTTCAGCCCAAATTGCACCATATCACACAAAAAGTAGTGCATGCATTACTTTTTAATAACACACTGCACTAATTGTGGTACCATGCAATCTGGGGCCTGCAAAACAATGTGTTTGGGATCTGTGCTTGGGGTGCTGTTAACAATGTAATTGGCACCTGCAGCAGACTTCAAAGGCAATGTGAGAAATGCACATGGAATGCACCGCCTTCTGGTGTGAACCGGCCCCTAAAACTGGAGAACCAATTTCGGATTAAAAGTGGTGTTCTCTACTTGGTCACATAGAGAAGAAAGCACTAGTGCAGTGGTTCTCAACTCCGGTCCTCGGGACCCACTAACAGGCCAGGTTTGCAGGATAACTGAAATGCATCACAGGTGATATAATTTGCTGCTCAGTGATTGCAGTGTTCTAGTCTGCATCTCCCCAAGGTAATACTTAAAATCTGGCCTGTTAGTGGGTCCCGAGGACCGGAGTTGAGAACCACTGCACTAGTGCATAGTGGACAAGCAGCGGGGCCAATAAAGTGCTTGGCTTTAGGGAACAGTTAAAGGGTAAGTTCACCTTTACAGAAAATGGTGGTCAGTTTTTAAAGCGGTTGTGTCATCTAAAATGTCATTTTTACATACAGGTAAGCCTATATTAAGGCTTACCTGTAGGTAAAAAGAATAGCTCCTAAACCTGTACGGTTTAGGAGATATTCCCACTGCAAGCAGCCTCTGACATCAGTGGCACATGCGCAGTGGTGTCCCAACGAAGGCCCGGCGCATACTGACCTTGCGCTGGACCTTGCCGGAAAGTCCGCCGTAAAGACGGGCACCCGCACGCATGCGTGGGAGTGATGTCTCGCGGCTCCAGCCACTCACAGCTCTGGAGCCGCGAACCTGGGTGGAAGATGGCAGATCCCTCTTCGGGTAACAGGCAGCCCTGTCGAAGCTTCATTCTGAGGTAAGTATTTCATAATGAGCTAGTATGCGATGCATACTAGCTCATTATGCCTTTGCCTTGCAACCACTTTAATGGGAAAGCAGAGGGACTGGTAGGATCACCAGGGATTTCACACAAAGGAAGCAATACAAAGAGAACAGGAGACTCATACAAGTACATGGTACAGCAGGCACATATCAGGAATATGAAGTGTTGGGGTAACAAAAGCTTTAAAAGTGTAAGTTCACCTTTACAGAAAATCTGTAAGGTGAACTTACACTGGGCCCCCTCCCCGGTCCCGCGATCACCTGCTGTGGGACATTAAGTCCCCGCTTTATCGGTCTGGGTATTTGAAACCCTGCGGCCTAATCTCCTATCCATACCTCTCTGCATGTACGGATAGGAAGCATTCTAATTGGTTGGCGCTGTCATGAATGGCACTGAAAAATCAGAACCTGCCTAGCCCGTCCTTTCAGTGCTAGAGAAGGGCAGAGAAAGTTGCGGGGATTGCATGTCTCACAGCGGGTGATCGAGGGACTCCAGGTCAGCGGGACCCGGGGGGGGGGGGGGGCAGATGAGGAAGGGGGTCCAGTGTAAGTTCACCTTACAGTTTTTCTGTAAAAGAGAACATAGGAGCGTTTGCCATTTTTGCAGTAAAAGGAAGGAAAAAGAAAGGAAAAAAAAGCTCAAAAATGCTATTAGTAGTGTTTATGAGCGTTTCTGCTTGAAAACCACTCCAGGAAACTGCAAAAACATTTTTTTTTTCTGTTCCTAGCCGCTGAAGCTCAAAAAATGCTAATAGCCTAATGTAGGGTGCATGGATACATAGGATAACACTATTTAGCTTCTGGGAGCTTAAAAAAAACGCTAGAGTGTATGGAGCCTTAAAGCATTTGTTACCCCAACACTTCATATTCCTGATATGTGCCTGCTGTACAATGTACTTGTATGAGAAGGGCTCCTGTTCTCTTTGTATTGCTTCCTTTGTGTGAAATACCTGGTGTTCCCCATTTCTATTTTAAACATAATGGTTGTTTTACAAGGTGATCGTTTACAATCACTTTAAGCTTTGTGGATACATGCTGTATCCTGCAAATAAGAGCCAAAGTCCCATATCTACATTATCATGCGATTTCCCTGTTTGGAAGGATGTTATTTAATTGTTTACCACTTGCCGACCAGCCGCCATCATTATACGGCGGCAGTTCCTGCGAATCGCTGTACCTGAATGGCTATAGCAGGCGCTCACGCACCCGCTGGACGGTGGGGAAGTTGATGCGTGCAGCCGCGATGTCCAGCGGCCACCCGCGATCGTGGGAACAAGAGGCCGAACGGGGAACTGTTAGTGTAAACAAACAGATCCCCGTCCTGTCAGGAAAGTAGAGAGAGATCTGTTGTCCCAAGTAATCAGGAACAGTGTTTTCTCTCTACTTCCAGTCAACACACTCCCCCCACAGTTAGAGACACCACAGAGGGAACACATTTAACCCTTTGATCGCCCCTTAGTGTTAACCCCTTCCCTGCCAGTGACATTTATAGAGTAATCAGTGTATTTTTATAGCACTGATCACTGTACAAATGTCAGTGGTCCCAAAAAAGTGTCAAAAGTGTCCGATCTGTCCGCCGCAGTCCTGCGAAAAATCGATGATCACCGCCATTACTAGTAAAAAAAAAGAATAAAAATGCCATAAACCTATCCCCTATTTTGTAGGTGCTATAACTTTTACGCAAACCAATCAATATACACTTATTGTGATTTTTTTTTACCAAAACTGTGTAGAAGAATACATATTGGCCTAAACTGATGAAGACATTTGGGGGTTTTTTGGAATATTTATTATAGCAAAAAGTTAAAAATAGTTTTTTTTCTCAAAATTGTCTCTTGTTTATAGCACAAAAAATTAAAAACCACAGAGGTGATCAAATACCGGCAAAAGAAAGCTCCATTTGTGGGAAAAAAAGGGCGTAAATTTTGTTTGGTTACATCGTTGCGCGACCGCGCAATTGTCAGTTAAAGCGATGCAGTGCCGTATCGCAAAAAATGGCCTGGTCGGGAAGGCGGTAAATCCTTCCGGGGCTGAAGTGGTTAATGAACAATTTTTGGAATACTCCAGACTCCACTTATAAGTTCACACATCTCATGTACTGTTGGGAATAGCCTTTTTTTTAATGCAAACCTCAATAACAGTTAAGGTTTTGTAACGGAGACCAGAGATATTCTTTTTTTTTTTTTGTTGTGTTGAAAATCAACAGTGTGCAATGCAGACGGCTTGTCTGCTTAATTAGCCTAGGAGTTCCTGTGCCCCACAGGGGATGGGAGGGGAAGTTGATCTCATTAGGAGATGCACACAGCCTCGCGTCCTGTGACTGGACGGGGGCAAGACAGGCCGTCTCCGGGGCCTTGTGGGCTAGGCTTAAAGTGGTAGTAAACCCTCCTATCATTTTCAGCCAAGGAAGCTGCCATCTTGGCCTCTGTTTAATCTACAACTGCCATGATGCTGCACATGTGATCAGCTATGACACCAGCCATTGGATGGTTTGACAGTTTGGTTTAGCGCACAACCAATGGGAGTGTTAACCTGTTAAATGCATGGGTTTACTACCGCTTTAACTAAATGCAACGCACAATTTAATTTCCCTATGCTGGGACAAACAGTCAGTCTTTTGCTGAGCTTTTGCCAGTGATGGAGCCAGGGGAACTTTTGTCTGCCTGTACCCCTAGAAGGAGGCTAGAAAATACATAGAACTACTGGGCTACCCTTACTTTCTGCACTGCTGAGACTTGTTCTATGTGGCATTCTGAACACTAGGACTTTTACTTTACTCTCTGCTCTTCCTTGTGAAGGACCGCTGCCCTCTGGACCCCCTTTTACTGACCACTCTGCCTGGACTTCCCCACTGAGGCTGCTGTTGACTGGTGAGTCCCTGAACCCTTGCTGTGCCTATTGCTGCCCTTCCGTCATTGTGCCTGGATTATGATTCTGGACTCTGCTGTACCAGCTTGTGGCCTGCTACTCACTGTAACTGGATCGTTGGCCTGACCTATGAGCCTATGAGTCTAGAGTATGTTCCTGCGGTACCCCATTGCTGCCCTGTGTACTAGCCTGTATCCTGGATGTGCCAGGACTTAACCCCCTGTCCCTTGCCTGTGTTGAGGACTTACCGCCCTGTTGTGCCAACCCTGCTCTATGTGCCAAGGACTTAATCCCATGTGTCCTGCCTGTGTGGAGGACTTACTGCCCTGCTGTGTCAACCTTGCTCTGTGTACCAAGGACTTCAAGTGGTAGTAAACCCTCCTATCATTTTCAGCCAAGGAAGCTGCCATCTTGGCCTCTGTTTAATCTACAACTGCCATAATGCTGCACATGTGATCAGCTATGACACCAGCCATTGGACGGTTTGACAGTTTGGTTTAGAGCACAACCAATGGGAGTGTTACATTTCCGGTACTTGCCGGAAATGTAACTGGTTTTTAAACAGTTAAATGAATGGGTTTACTACCGCTTTAATCTCCTGTGTCCTGCCTGCATCCCCTGATGCCAAGACCCCCACATCCACTACTCAGGACAGTTGGACTTACGCAGCATGAGTCTTTGAACCCTTCTGCCCCTTCAGCCCCTGCTGCTACCATTCTGAGGAGCATTCCATTGGCTGGGTCGTATTGTTGCCCTGTGAACTGTTTCCCTTTTGATGTGCTATATCCCCACTCCATGGACTGTTACCCCTTGCTACTGCCCTGAAGGTCATCCCCCCTTTCTGTGCCATATATCTGCCTGTGAACCAGTTATCAGTGCTGTGCCATACTACCACCCTAAGGACTGTTTTCCCCTGTCGGGCCCGGGGCCCTGTGGACTGGTCCCAAAACGGTGTCATTCTACTACTCGAAGGATCACCTGCCCTTGTCGTGCCTTCTCGTTAACCTTGTGAACTGTCCTCCCGTGGTGCCCCACTGTTACCCAGTGAACTGCTTATCTGTTGCATGCCCATTGCTACCCGGTGGACTGATTAACTGTGCAGTGGCTTAACACCATCCCTCCTGTACCCCCAAGTTTACCAATGAACACCTATGAGTTGGGTTTTTTGTGAGTTGCCTCTGTGTGCTCTCTCTCTGCACTCCTGGTTCATCACAGTTTTAAACCTGGTGGCTTTTTTAGTGCATGTGGAAACACACTTTTGATATTTTGCAAAAAGTGGTATTCTTGTCAATAGTCACCAATCTGGTTCACTTTTGAATATATGGAAAAAATGATAGTGTTTGTAAAGCCAAAAATGTTTTCTATGTAATGTGATTTCTTACTTTGAAAATATCTCCTCTCATTTCCTGTTGTGCCTCAAGATATGAAGTGAAGGAAAAGCTTTAACCGTTTCCTACTCTATCCCCCCTGCTTTAAATGTTGGCTATCTTCTCTTAAAGAGACCTTGTCTTACATAGTTACATAGTAGGCATGGTTGAATAAAGACAATAGTCCATCCAGTTCAACCAGTGTAGGTATGTGTCAGGAACCATGATTCAGACCAAGACAGAAGTGCAGTAAATCACACTTTTTAATAAAAAGGTAAAATGATATAAACAGAGTAAACATGGTCAAAACATAGCCAGGGTTTGGTAACCAATAGTCAGATAGTCAGTGCAAGCCAGTGAAACAGGAGTCCAGAGATTAGCGAGGTCAAACAAACAGCATGCAGGGTCAGGAGCCAGGAGAAGAGTCAGCCGACCAGGATCTTGAATCCAGGAACCAGAAGGGAACGTCAAACAGGCAAAGTCTTTCACAGGAAAACACAGCAGAGATTTCTCCAGAGATGTTGACCAAGGCAAAGGCATCTGCGATCTGATCCAGGCAGGTTAAATAGCAGCAGAGCTGGCTTAACGAGGCAGGATATGGTCATGAGGTGAGACAGAGTAGAAGGTGAGACTGGCAATTAACCCTCAGCTGAGCACCTTGCTCTGAGAAGGGAGAGCTAAGCCCAGCCCTGACAGTATGTCAGCGTCCATAATCATTTCCTATATCCCTGTATATTGTGTCAATAAGATGGAAATAAATGACAATATCAGTACTCTCCTCTGACACCACCAATTGTGGAAGAGAGTTCCACCTCCTTATCGCCCTGACAGTGAAAAACTCCCTGTGCAGCTTTGGGTTAAACTGCTTTTCCTCCAATCTCCTTGTGTGGCCCCGTGTCCTCATACACTCCCTCAGAGTTTTTTTCCTATGCTGGGATCACCATTGAGGCATTTGTAAATTGCTATCATATCCCCGCATAACCGTTGCTTCTCCAGCAAGAATAAATTCAGTGCTTGTAGTCGTTCCTCGTAATTGAGGTCCTCCAATCCCCTTATTAATTTTGTTGCCATTCTCTGGACTTTCTCCAGCTTCAGCACATCCCTTCTGAGCAGGCCCGGACTGGGAGAGAAAATAGGCCTGGGTATTTTAGATTGGGCTGCCCGGTTGTGGGGGGGGGGTTGTGGGGGGGTGGTATTTATCCCGAGAGATATCCCCATCCAGCAAAGAGACAGCCCCGAACCATCAAAGAGACAGCCCTGTCCAGCAATGAGACAGTCCTAGACCAGCAAAGAGACTGCTCCAGGCCAGCAAAGAGAAAGTCCCAGACCAGCAAAGAGATAGTCCCAGACCAGCAAGGAGATAGTCCCAGACCAGCAAGGAGATAGTCCCAGACCAGCAAAGAGACAGTCCCAGACCAGCAAAGAGACAGTCTCAGTCCAGCAAAGAGACAGCCCCAGTCCAGCAAAGAGACAGGCCCAGCAAAAAGACAGGCCCAGCAAAGAGACAGCCCCAGTCCAGCAAAAAGACAGTCTCAGTCCAGCAAAGAGACAGCCCAAGTCCAGCAAAGAGACTGCTCCAGGATCAGTTTAGGGTTCAGTGCACTCACCTTCCTCCCTGTGCAGCCGTCACGGTGTGACCGCCGGTGTGACCGCCGGTGTGACCGCCAGTGTTAGAAGAGAGGTCGCCGTCCCTTGAGTGCTGCATCTCCAGCGGCCAGCCCGCGAGGTGTCCCTCTCCTGCAGGCGCTTCCTATGTGTCATGGAAGCCATCTGACTCTCCTGCTGCACCTCAAAGTTTGCTGGCACCGGCCCTGCCTTAGGCATGGCCGCACAGCGGGAGGTGAGCGGCAGCCGTGGTCTGCATCAGCCCTGTCCAGACTGGCCATCCGTCGCTTACCTCCCGATGTGCGACAGGCTGGTCTTCTTAGTATATGCAGCCCGAGGGTCCCGGCCCACCAGGCAAACGCCTGGTGTGCCCTATGGCCAGTCTGGGCTTGCTTCTGAGGACCGGTGACCGGAACTGGACAAAATACTCCTGATGTGGTCAGACCAGAGTTTTATAGAGTGGTAGGATTAGAGTTTTATCTCTGGAAATGGAACTGAATACTTTTACCTATCCTGCCACCTACACTGATGAGTGCTGCTCTGATCCAGAGAAATGCTGGCTGAAGTCTTCCGCGGACACCAAACTCCTTGTCCAGCAGTATTCACTGGTTCTGCCCACCAACCTCCATGTCACTACAGGACATAGCAGAGACATGGAGGGCTCTATAAGTGACAGTTATTTTGAGCTGAAGCCAATTGCATTTGAAAATAAAGTCTTCATGAATTGTTAAAGCTTTGTGAATAGAGCCTTGTGCAGTTAATACATGTAATTATATAATTTGGTATATGGATTCCTTTTTATTTCATACTGTATGCCTTTATTTTTTCACATTTACAAACAAGCTCTCAGAGAAAAGTGTCAGGAATCAGGACAAACTATAAAGCTAGGTTCACATTACTGCATGTCAGAAACGAGCTCAAAGTTGCATTTGTTCCAAAGGAAATGCACGAGGATGTTATAAATTCTTAATGGCAAATGCATCACCATGCAGCTCAGTGATTTTATAAAAAGATTTGGGGACTTCTTTCCTTGCATTTCTGCAGGTAGAGCAGCCCACTGAAATAAATGGCTGCCCTACATGCAAAACGCAGCCAAACAAATGTGAACCTAGCTTAACCACTTAAGGACCGCCCCACGTACATATACTGCGGCAGGGTGGCCCTTAAGCGCAGACTCACGTGCCCGCACTCCCACTGTGATTGGATATAGCGGGAGCCAATCAGCGGGTCCGGTGGTCCGGCGGATTGTTCGCTGGAGAGGCAGAGCGCCGTTCTGTCAGACAGGAAGAGAGAGATCTGTGATTCCTGCTAATCAGGAACACAGATGTGTCTCTTCCTCGAGTCAGTCCATCCCCCACACAGTAAAGGTCAGTACACAAGATGCGAATTTCGGACAGGAATTTGCGTTCAACGGAAATTCTTACCGTTAGAATGCTCCTTTGGACAGCCACTTTAAATTTTTTGGCAATGTGCAGACTAGTACATTTTTGTCGTACGACAACGCATCGTCCAATTTTTGTGCCGTTAGTATGGTTTTTGTACAACCCAGACTACGCATGCTCAGAAACAGAAAAAAGATGCAAAAATATTCAAAACATTACGTCACTTCTAACGTTGAGTTCGGTCATATGAAAATTTTCGTATTGTTAGTACGCTCTTCACTTTCAACATGAGACAAGCATCCAACAAAAAACGGACATTCTGTAAAAACACAATTAGCCCTTTGATCGCCCCTGATGTTAACCCCTTCCCTGCCAGTGTGATCTATACAGTGACAGTACATTTTTTTTTTTGATCACTGTATTGGTGTCACTGGTCCACAAAGAGTGTCACAGTCCCGCTACAAACTGCTGATCGCTGCCATTACTAGTAAAAACAACAAAAAAATAAAAAGTCCATAAATCTGTCCCATAGTTTGTAGACACTATAACTTTTGCACAAACCAATCAATATATATACTTTATTGGGATTTTTTACCGAAAATATCTAGCAGAATACAAATTGGCCTAAATTGATGAACACATTTGATTTTTTTAAATTTTTTACTGGATATGTTTTATAGCAGAAAGTAAAAAATATTGTTTTTTTTTCCAAATTATTCGTTTTTTTTTTGTTTATAGTGCAAAAAATTAAAACCACAGAGGTGATCAAATACCATCAAAAGAAAGCTCTATTTGTGGGAAAAAAAGGACAGTAATTTTATTTGGATACAGTGTTGCCTGACCACGCAAATGTCAGTTAAAGTAACGCAGTGCCGTATGGCAAAAAATGGCCTGGTCATGAAGGGGGGTAAATCTTCCGGGGCTGAAGAGGTTAATGCTGCCAGGGGTGCTTCCACCAGTCACCTGGTGTCAAATTCTTTAAAATAAATGATAGAAACATAGAAAAGTGATGGCAGAAAAAGACTGAGTAGTCCATCGAGTCTGCCCATTTATATATTATTATTTTTTTTTTTTTACATTAAACTTGTCTGACTATAGATTTATGTTTATCCCAAGCATGTTTGAAGCCATTTACTGTTGACTGTCTCACAACCTCTGTTGGTAGTTTATTCCAATTGTCAACCGCCCTTTCAGTAAAATACTTTCTAAGATTAGTTTTGAACTTCCCTCCAGTTAGTTTGAGGTCATGTCCCCGTGTTCTTGATTTTGGTTTCATATTGAAAAGACTGCCCTCCTGAACCTTATTCACCCCCTCGATGTATTTAAATGTTCAATCATGTCTCCCCTCTCCCTTCTTTCCTCCAGACTGTACATATTAAGTTCCTGAAGTCGCTCTTGATTAGTGTTGAGCGAACCCGGACTGTAACGTTCGGGTCCGTAGGGCCTGGCTTGGGCTTGCTAAAAACTTTACAGGCCCAGGCCCAGGCCCAGGCACGGTGCCTGTGGGATTTCAAGCCATGCCTGGGCTTGCAATGTCAGGCCCAAGCGAGTTGTGATTAGTTCTCGCTGAAGTCCTTGAATTATACATGTCAGACCTCCTTTCTTCCCTCTCCCCTCTGTACTAACTTGTAAATTTATGTAGCTCCCCCACTTATTCCAAGTCCTCCCGTCAGAAAAGTTATACTTTGGTTTTAGTTCTTGTGCCCCTGTACTGGAGTTTGATTGACCTCCCTTCAAGTTTTGATTAGAATCTTTCATAAAATGACTTTCCCGCCAACTGTTAACCTTATTTGATGGTTGTCTCCAACACTCTGTCAGTTGTCATTTACCGAAGTTTGTACGAACCCTATTTGTATTTAGATATCAGTCTGTTCAAATTACATTTTTTTTTTTTTATTATTATATATTTACCCGTCT
>BLSH010370006.1:1857789-1867891 GCA_018402905.1 Glandirana rugosa | reverse complement strand
GCCTCATGAAAAAGTGTAAACATGTGCTCTATTCCATCAGGGGTTGTCAAGTGTCATCTTTCTGGGGGGGGCCAACCCCCCTTCCTCCAAACTGGAGTTTCTTGGAGAAAGGGGTGTTGCATCTGCGAAACGTGTGAGTTGATCCCATCAGGAGTTCTGAGCTGACGCTTTTCGGGGGTGCCCCCTTTATTCAAGCTACTTGAGTTTGGATAAATGGGGGAACCCCCAAAACGCATCAGCTCAGAACCCCTGATGGGATCAACTCACCTTTCGCAGATGCAACACCCCTTTCCAAAGAAACTCCGGTTTGGAGCAGTGTTGCCAACCTCCAGCAGCGTTTTTTACTGGCAAAACATAGAAAATTTACTGGCGGAGCACATTTTTTACTGGCTACTTGAAAAATAATAGAACTCCTATTAAAAACGAAGACAATTGATATTTAAACACAACATGGAAAACTGACAATACCCATATCAAGTAATTTGCCTGATTTACACTTAAAAAGTCAGCACAGCATGACAAATTATCAGATCCGGATATTTATAGACAGTTGTAAACATCACTGATTTTTACAAACTGTCAGTAAATTTACTGGCGGTTGGCAACCCTGGTTTGGAGGAAGGGGGGTTCCCCCCCCCCCCCCAGAAAGATGACACTTGGCAACCACTGATGGGATAGAGTACATGTTTGCACACTTTCTCGTTTGGGGCCTAACAGTTTTCTATGTTTCACATCTGTTTTGAAGATGACTTTTACATGTTCCAAAGCACCTCAGAATGTGCCAGTAATATAAAGGTTTGATACTAACAGTGTGTGGCTTCTTCTTTACTTGATGTATGCCTGTGAATTCCTTAAGTTTAGGTCTGTACAGAGCGAATGTGCTCTTCTATGTGGTCAACACAGGTGTCGTTCATCCTGAAAAATTTGAAGCAGTTGTTAATGCATCATGTTTTTGTTCCTCATGCATGGAATGCATGAGGAACAAAAACATTGTGTGTGGGTGTATGTGTGTGTGTATGTGTATGTAGCACATCCCCTGCACACAAAAATACTTAGCGGAAGCTGATATTGTGATCTCATGGAGAAATTAAGGTTAGATTTCCCTCTTGGAACAAGTGCAAAAATAAAACACATATATAGAACATCTCTTTTATTTATTTTTTTATAAAAATTATTTTTATTGATTTTAAAGAAGTCAGTAGAAACAACATACAATACTGAGGGCCAATCCTGGCCACCTCTGGGTCACGCAAGACCACTACTAACTAGACATAAGACATCTATCTAACAGAATTCACATTCTTAGACTCACATCTTCCTCGAACACCCCACCCCCCCCCCCGTATTGCCCAGTTGAACCTTTCACCACCTAAGTCTTTCGGACAGTTTACATATGATAAACCCAAGAATTTCTTCCTTCTCAGTCAAGACTAGATCGGGTTGAGGAACCTTTCCTCTCCACTGTGCTCTGGGGTAACCGTATCTCAGCTATCTACTCAATTTTTCATGTTATATTCTTCTCCCTTGTACCATAATATTGTAACTATTCCAATTTTAGGTTGCTGAGTTAGGCGAGTCATACCATGGTCTCCATACCTTGTCAAATTTTTTACTACAACCTCTAGCTTTGTATGTTGATTTGTAGTAAGGCATTACTTTATTGATCAACCCTTTCCATTGCTTCACCTCTGGGGGAGCTACCTTCTTCCAGTGGAGAAGGATAGTCTTTTTACCATAGTAAAGTAGGATACTCAACAGTGTTCTGTGAGCTCTGGAGGGAACCACCTCCTCCACCAGCCCCAGAAGACATACCCGGACTGACATGGGGATAGGAACCATCAAGACGTCACCTACACAAGAAGTTATCTCCTCCCAAAATGTACGGATCTGGCTGCATTCCCAGAATATATGAAGTGCTCCCGCAGGACTGTGGGAACACCGCCAACACTCCGGGGAAACCGTTGGGAATATTTTAGAAAGCCTCGCCGGAGTATAGTAGGACCTGTGGAGAAACTTAAATTGTATAAGCTTATCCCTGGCTGAGACTAGATGCTTGAAAGGTTGGTCCCATACATCCTCCCAGTCTTCCCCCTGAATGCCCGGCACCTCCGCTTCCCATTGCTCCTTACATCTCTGAATAGCTTTTGGAGTAAGTTTAAATAACTCCTGGTATGCCACCGAGAGTACCTTGGGTAGCTCCTTTTCCTGCAAGATAGTTTCCAAGGAGGAAGGCACTGATTCCACTCTTTGATTCCTAAATTGGCTCTGGTAAGCATGTCTAAGTTGGAGAAATCTAAATAGGTGTCTATTGGGCAAGTTATGTTTGTTCTTTAATTGTTCAAAGGTAAGCAGTTCTCCCAGATTGGTTATGTCTCCCACTGTTCTAACTCCCCTAACTGCCCATACCGCAGGATCTGGGTAGTTTAAAAAATGTGAAAGTCTAGGGTTTAACCACTTCAGCCCCGGAAGGATTTCCTGCTTTAGGACCGGAGCCCTTTTTGCGATTCGGCACTGCGTCGCTTTAACTGACAATTGCGCGGTTGTGCGGCGTTGTACCCAAAAGAAATTTGCGTCCTTTTTTTCCCACAAATAGAGCTTTCTTTTGGTGGTATTTGATCCCCTCTGCGTCATTTCTGATCGCCGCTATAAACAAAAGAAGAGCGACAATTTTGCAAAAAAACCCAAATTTCTTACTTTTTGCTAAAATACAAATCCAAAAAAAAAAATATAAAAAAACATTTTTTTCACCGTTTTTGGCCGATTTATATTCTTCCTCATATTTGTGATAAAAAAAATCACAATCGGCGTTTATTGATTGGTTTGCGCAAAAGTGGTCGCGTTTACAGATGATGAGAATTCATTTTTGGGGTTTTTTTTTTTTTTTACTAGTAATGGCGGCGATCTGCGATTTTTAGCGGTACTGCGATATTTCAGTGGACATGTCGGACTATTTTGACACTTTTTTGGGACCATTGGCATTTATACAGCGATCAGTGCTATAAAAATGCACTGATTACTGTGTAAATGCCATTGGCAGTGAAGGGGTTAACCTGCAGGGGGCGCTCTAAGGGTTAAGTATGTTGCCTGGGCGTGTTCTAACTGTAGGGGGACTGTCCTGGCTGGGGAAGGGAAGTGGTCACAGCCTTCGTATACACGAAGGCTGTGATCACAGCCCTTCCCCCTTCACACAGAGCGGAGGTCCGTGTTTACATACACGGACCTCCGTTCCTCCGCTCGGGGGGGCCATCGCGGGTAGCCGGCGGCAATCGAAGCAGCCGCACCAGCTCCTTGGCCCTCCCCGAACACAGTGAGCGCGCGGGCGCGCCTCCGGCGGCACGCGCACGCTCACTAGGCTCGTGAGCGCGACCGCCGTCATATGACGGCGATTTGCGCTCACGAGCCACCTTGCCGCCGTCAATTGCCGATCGGGTTAACCACAATGGAGCCATAGGTGAGGTACCCTTGTAGCTAGGCTGTGATAATGCCCTTGCCTCCTCCCATGCCTTGATAGTGGCCACCATCGACTGAGTGAGTGGGAGGGTAGAGCGCACTCCCCTGTGTATAGCAAAGCGCAAAGATTCAAACGAGCCCAAACTAGCCGCCTCCAAAATGGTAGCCGAGTCACCCTCATCTGTAGTTAGCCATCTATGCACGACCACCATCTGTCCCGCCAGGTAATATTTTCTCCAATCCGGGAGAGCCAGACCCCCCTACTCCCCGGTTCCTGTAAGGCCTTAATTCCTATTCTAGGTGATTTAGGGGCCCATACAAAGGAGCTCGTAATTCCCTCTAATTGTTTAAAGTAGGAGCGGGGTATCCCCATAGGGGCGTGCCTTAGAAAATAAAGGATCACCGGAAGGAGTTTCATTTTCAATAGATTCACCCTGCCTATCAAAGATAAGGGTAGCTTTTGCCAGGTATGCGTTTTTTGTTTCATTAGGGTGATTAGGGGCTGAAGATTAAGTTGAAAATAGTCCTGTGCTCTCGCAGTCACCTGTACCCCTAGATATTTAAATGTGGTGACCCATTTAAACGGCAGGTCTGGGTCTGCCACCTCCCGAGCACCATCACCCAGTGGGAGAATGGAGGATTTACCCCAATTAACTTTTAAACCTGAAAAGCCTGCAAACCTGTTTAGGATCTCCAGCACCGTCCTCAGTGACCCAGCCGGGTCTCCCAGGAATAGCACCAGATCATCCGCATACAAGGCCAAACATTCTCGTATGTTCCCCACTCGAATGGCCTGTATGTTTTTTGATGTCCTCAAGGCTATGGCCATTGGTTCCATCATGAGAGCGAATAGAAATGGGGACAGGGGACAACCCTATCTAGTACCCCTTCCTATGTCAAAATAAGAAGATATCAGGTGTCCCAATCTCACCGCTGACCTAGGTCTGCTATACAATAAAGTTATCCACTTCCTAAAATTCGGCCCAAAGCCCATACGTTCCAGAACCTTGCCCATATAGTGCCAGTCCACAGAATCGAAAGCTTTTTCGATGTCAATGGATACCAGAATCCGCGTATCCGGCTCTGAGGACGGTAGTTGCAAATGAGTAAATAAGCGCCGGAGGTTCGTGTCGGTAGACTTGCCCGGCATGAAACCAGTCTGGTCCGAGTCCACCAGAGTGGCAATCACCTTAGCTAGTCTAAAGGAAAGAACCTTGGTTAGAATCTTGAAATCAGTATTCAATAAAGCTATCGGTCGGTATGAGGAGCATTCCAAGGGATCCTTCCCTGGTTTCAAGAGGATTATCATATACGCCTCCAGCATGGAGGGGGGTAAAAATTCCCCCTCCAGGCAGGCGGCAAACAAGGCTCCCAGTCTGGGGGCCAATCCCTCAACCCCTCCCTTATATAGGTCTGCAGGAAAACCATCCGGCCCTGGGGCTTTATTGGGTGGAAAGGAGAAGATGGCCCTCTCAATCTCCTTGAGCATTAGTGGGGCTTCAAGTAGTTCCCTGTCTTGTTCTGAGAGCCTCGGCATATCTAACTCTCCTAGTGTAAGATCTAGTGCTGAGTGATCATATGATGGAATGGGAGTATAGAGCTCAGAAAAAAATTGAACAAACTCATTCAGGATCTCAGTAGGGTCTGTTACCAGCGCCCCTGATCTCCCTTTGATTACAGGAACATTTGTTACTTGATGAAAGTCCGCAACCAGTAGCGCTAACAACTTTCCATTTTTGTCTCCCTCTGCGAATACCGACGCCGCCCTATGGCTGATTTCTGTATGAGCTAGGTCCGAGTATCGCAGTGAGAGACATCTCCTGGCCTCCGCTAGAGCCCTATAGGTCTCGTCAGAGGGCGAATCGGCAAATCTCCCAGCACACCCCCTCTCAGACTCCAGCAGTTGTGCAACCTCTACATTATGCTCTTTCCTGACTTCTTTGATGACTGAAATACATTCCCCTCTTAAGACAGCTTTAAAAGCGTCCCACTGCATCCCAGGATTCACTGAGCCTTCATTTAACTCCCAGTATGTAGATGTGGCCTTTTGTATGTGGGACAACCCTTGTTCATGTTGTAGTCACCCAGAGGAGATCCTCCATCCCCCCCTCCCAATCCTCCCAAGAGAGAGAGTTAGAAGAAGGGGAGAGTGGTCTGAAATACCTCCGGTCAAATAGTCAACCCCCTTTACTAAAGGCATCATAGAGACATTCCCAAACACCAGGTCTATTCTGGCCGAGGAGCGATGTGAAGCGGACAGATGCGAATAACATCTGTCCCCCGGATGTTTCCATCTCCACAACTCTGTCAAGCCGGATGCCCCCACCCAGGTTCCCAGATCCTGAGAGTAGCCCCTAGATGGGTTGGAGGTATCCAGCCCCTCCAGGATGGCGTTGAAGTCTCCCATCATGACCAGTGGAAGCTGGGCATATTCTGCTAGCATGGCCCACAAATCATACAGTAACTGTACATCCGCAGGCGGAGGTGAGTATACATTTACAATTACCATTTTAACATGACATAAATCAAGTACCAGAGCGAGATATCTCCCTCCCGGATCAGAGATCACCCGATGGATGGTGCAGGGGACCGCCCTGTCAATTAGGATTGATACTCCCCTAGCCTAGGTAGAATAAGTAGAATGGAATACCTTCTGGAGCCACGGCTTTTTAAGGGACAGCACCCTGCACCCATCCAAATGCGTCTCTTGCAACATTATAACCTGCGGTTTATAGTGCTTAAGAAATTGAAATACTGATGCACGCTTATACTTATTATTCAGTCCCCTCACGTTCCATGATAAGACTTTTATAGTATTAGCCATGGCATATATAGCAGTCTATGGAGTAGCCAGTCCTGAAAAATTCCCCAAACCATCCAGGGAAAGATCCTCAGATCGGAAACGTTCCTCCAGATGCAGATCTTGGTTGTACTCAGGTGTGTTGGGTCAACCGGGCAAAATGAACTAACTCCCCCCCCTGCCATTGTACCATAACAAAAAACAACAGGGCCCTCCTCCGCCCCCCTACTCAATCCGGTATGTGGCTTAGTGTCCCAAACCAACAACATAACAAAAACTAAGTTCCTTCCGGTTGCCTAACCAAAAAAAGCAAACAACAATAATAAAAAAAAAATAACCAAAGGTCCAAAAGTTCACCTCAGCGGTCTTGATTATCTCTGTGGCTCCTATTTCCTGATGTGTCAGGGCTGATCATGTCACAGAGTTCTGTGCGGATACAGTGCAGGAAGTGTGATGCAACAGCACCCTCTAGTGGCCGGTATGGGATACTGATCCAGGATAATTGTCATTGCAGCAGATCAACAGTATCTCCATATTCAAACTTTAAGCGAATGTCACAGTAACAATAAGGAAAGTAGTCGAATCTCAAAAGGAGGAGAAAAAGAAGCAGGTATCTCATGACCTCTTCATCCACTTACGGCGTCATGCCAGGACTATCCCACCTATTGCCTGAGCAGGTCCCATTAGGGGATACTGTCCAGCCAGTCGCTTGCCTCCTGTGGATTTTCAAAGAATTTAGCTGTGCCCCTGTGCTGCACTCTAAGCCTGCTGGGATAGAGTGTACTGTATTGGATATTTTTCTCCCTTAGACGTTTCCTGATGTCATTAAAGGATCTTCTCCTTTTCTGTGTTTCAGCTGAGAAGTCGGGGAATAACATGATCTGTGCATTTTCATACTTCGGGTCTTTTATCTTTCTGGATTCAGCCAAAATTCTGTCACGGTCCCTGAAATTCAGAAACCGTACCAAGAAGGATCTGGGATAAGCTACCCGATGGGACCCTATGGGCCCTTTCCACGCTATATGTGGGGGGCAATTCTCCCAGGGACAGGAGCTGTTTAAAGAATTGTTCAGCAAAGGTGACCGGCCTGTCCCCCTCTGCCCCTTCAGGGAGACCCACCACTCTAACATTGTTCCTTCTCTGCCTGTCCTCTGAGTCCTCTGCACGCCGTTGCAATGCTTTCACCATGTCCTGCAGCTCAGCTATATGTGTGGTCTGGGAGTGTGTGGAATCCTCTACCTCTGAAATTCTTTCCTCTGCAGTGGTTAACCTGCCCCTGATTTTATCCATGTCATGCCTGATCAAGTTGCATTCAGTAGCTAGGTGATCTATCCTCACCATGACTGCTGCGCTACTCGCCGCGATGGCCTCTAATATGGGCTTCGTTATGGATTCCCGTTCCCGATCCCCAGCCGGGGATTCCAGGTGTGGCCCCGAGGGAGATTGGGCCCCGTGCCCGTCCGAGCGGGAGCCCTCCATACCTGCCGTCTCGCGGTCCTTTGCCCGCTGTTCCTGTGGCAAGATGGCGGCGGCTGCACTCGTGCCCGGGCCTTGTGAGGAACGAGTCGTTCGTGGTTCCAGGAGCGCGGCCTTGTAGGATTTTGAAGAGACCGATGGCATGCTCCAGGATTCACTTCACCTCTGCAGCTATTTGGCTCGGAGAAATATGACTGAATAGCCCTGAAAAGACGGATGGTGTAGCAGGATAGTGCGGAGCTCTTTCAAGACGCTGCTGCCTCCTTCACATCCGGTCACGCCCCCTAGAACATCTCTTTTAGACATCTAAAAATGACAGACACGAGTAGTTAAACTGAATGATTCATTTATAATGGAAAACAAAAATTAAACAAGATCAGGAATCATGTCTTGCCAGGACACAGCCCCTCTCCCCATAAAATACTGTATATATTTGAGACGCAAATCCCTTGCATTCTGGGTGGCCAAGGTAGCACGGCTAATCTGGAGGTCTGCCATTGTATCCAACGACGGACGAGCTTCAGTTGATGTACTCGGGCCTGGCAGGGTTGCATTAATGTCAGTGGGCATGGTTGTGATATAATTGATCGCATTCCTGCGTAAAAAATTATGCAGGATGCAGCAGCACAGTACCACGTGATTTATCTTATACAATGCCAGGTTGATTGGCGTTAAAAAGAGACGGAACCTATTGGACAAAATTCCGAAGGCGTTTTCCACCACCCTTCTAGCATGAGAAAGCGGATAGTTAAAAATACTCTGCTCAGGGGTCAGGTTGCGTTGAGGAAATGGCTTCATAACATGTTCACCAAGACCAAAGCCTCATCTGCAACAAATACAAAATTGAGACCCTCCACGTTTTGGTCTGCAGGTGACAAGTTGAGGGTGCCATTCAGAAGCCGCCTATAAAACTCTGTTTGCATGATGACTCCTCCATCGGAGTTGCAGCCATTCTTCCCCACATCCAGGTACAAGAATTCATAGTTTGCAGACACTATGGGGTTGATTTACTAAAGCTTGAAAGTGCAAAATTTGGTGCAGCTCCACACAGAAACCAATCAGCTTTAAGGTTTTATTGTCAAATCTTGATTGAACAAGCTGAGGTTAGAAGCTGATTGGCTAGCATGCACAGCTGCCACAATTTTTGCACTATCCAGCTTTAGTAAATCAACCCCTATGAGTTAGAAGAAATCCTGTGCTAAAAGGACTGGTTAGTGCTTCTTTGCGCATGTGCGTGCACGCTCCCGTGTGCGTGCACGTGCCGGAAATGGCGCCAAACGGCTCTGTTTGGGCTCAGTGCACCCTGCAGCAAGTGCTGTCTGATCTACAGCGTCTAGTGTGTGTTCCTGCGCAACCTGTGATCTAATTATCTGTTTCTGTGACCCGGCTTGCCTTGACCCTGCTGATTTTTGCTTGCACCGACCCCGGCTTGTCTACTCCTGCCTGATCCTTTTGTACCTTTGCTGCCTGCCTGTTGACGACCCTGCCTGGACCCGACCATCCACCAGCCTGCTCCTCCTGTACCACACCACCAGCCCGTTTCCCAACCCGGCCTGTACAACCACGCTTCAGTTGCACGAGTGCACCAATGGACTTCCTACCATCACAAGTGACCCAGTCCAACCCTCGTGCCATCCTGCACTCCCGAGCCACCTGTCTGCTCTACCAGGGGTTCCCGAGTCAGGGTAGTAAGGGAGGTTGCCTACTGTATAAGTCAGACTCTTCCACCAGGTACGTGACACTATAGCAAGCATCACAATGCTGAAAAAACCCTTGTAATTATAATAATAGGAGCCAGAGTTGGGTGGTAGTACAATCCAAACATGCTTTCCATCAATGGCACCCCCACAGTTGGTAAAATCCCATTGCTGCAAAAACTGAGCAGCAACTTCCTGCCACTGCTGGGGATTGGAAGGAAACTGAGGATAAAAAGAAAATTAATACTTTGACACCAAACATTAAAATATTCTTTAACATACAAATGCAAGGGCAACATAAGGCTACACTTCCATTTCCAGCACAGTGGAGAGGTAAGAAGTGTGAGAGTCACAACCTACATACCCACTATACTCAAATTACACTTTTCTAACAAGAATCAAACAAAAGAGGTCATATGAGGTAAAATTAGTAGCGAATCAAGCAGGCCCTTGCACTACATGGTTTGGGGAATTATTAAGGAAATGTGACCCACAAAAGATGGAGAGTGTGTATAGGAGATTACATTTCTGGAGATACAGTAGTTTTAGGGGTCGTCACCGTCCTTCAACGACGAGTCAAAAACGTCGTTACCCTAAAATGGTTGACACCCCCACGGTAACTACCTTTCGTACAAACCTAACATGATGGTGGGTTGAGACCGAGGATAATAATATTAAT
>BLSH010370006.1:1836654-1848879 GCA_018402905.1 Glandirana rugosa | reverse complement strand
TGCACAGGAAACCACCTATGAGCACTGAACACTTTATATTGTATGAAGATTATATCAACTCATTTATGCAAAGAAAATAAGGATACCTGGGACTTGTGATATATGAACTGTATTTTATGCATATGGAAAGACATGAACTTTTGAATCCCACAGAACTTTTAAACATAGCAGCTCACCACTAATGAGACTCAGGTTGATTCAATGGTATTTCTTGGAAGTTGTAAGGTGTATGCAATTGCACAGTTGCACATACAGATTTATTTTTTATTTTACATATACCTTTATTATTAAGTTTATGGAATATTGAAATACACAGGAAGACACAGTAGCACTTTTGCACTTTATTAAAACTGGTTTCAGACACAACTTTTCCAAAATATTTTAACCTATATTAACACACCATACTAGCACTTTACCTAACATATACTTTATATACACGCTCAGATAGCGCCACATCCAACCTCACATACTGATACTACCAACTTTTTGTTGGGCCAACTTCTCTACACTCGAGCCAACCAATCGCCCAATGTCTTGTTGGCCAACTAAAGTTTTCTAGTCTTGTCAGCCAACTTCTGTTGGCCAACAATTGGAAATTGGCTGTTGGATCATGCGTACTAACGGTCGGATTATCGGACAAAAGGCTGTTGGACAACTGTTGGCCAATTATTGTACCGTGTGCCTTAAGATATAACATGCAATATAACAAATGTTTGCTTTTGGGTTTAATATCACTTTAAGGTCAAACTGAAATACAAAAAGGAAAATAAATTCAAATTGAATACCAGAACACAGCCTTCTCCTAACCTTGGCCTGGTCATGGCCCTTTTACTTATGTAAGTCGCATACATTTGAAATTGTCACATTTGCAACCCGCTAACTTGACTCTTTCAGATGCCACAAGACTCTAGTCAAAAGGTGGCAGAACATGACATTCTGCGCAGAATTCTCCTATTTTGTAGTCATCTATACCTCAGTGAACATTTTCTCCATTTTAAACAATATGGTTACATTTAATGAAGGTACAACATTTAGCAACTCACATGGTTGATGATTAAAACAGGCACATCTAAGTATGCAGGCTTCCGGGGTAAAGCTGTCCACATAGACCATCCTCCGCACCACCATCGACGTCATCCATTCCATGGGCACTTCAAGCCTCGCTTTCAGATCGCTTTACTGCAGAGTAGTCTTCCCGGTCATGACTGCAGACTGACAGCGGTGAGAGGCAGCGGTGTGGAGGACAGTCTATGTGGACAGATTTACCCCGGATGCCTGCATACTTAGATGTGCCTCTTTTAATCGTCAACCATGTGAGTTGCTAAATGTTATACTCTCAACACATAGGAAGCCTGAATTTGCAGGAGGAGTCTGGCACATATTTAAGCCAGCCTCCTCCTGCAGGATTCCTGGTGTGGGGTCAGGGAGGTGCTACTTTGTGGGGGTGTTAGCCAGCTGGCATCATGCTCTTTCATTTCTCAGGGTAATGTCTTTGGGTCACTTTGGGCATAAGGGGGTGGGGCCGGGTATATTCAGGCAAGGTGAACGGATCCCGGGCTGCACTCCTGATTTGGAGGTGCAGCATATTCTTGGTGGGGTTGCACGGGGCTCACCTGAATACAACATATTCCACATACAGGTGCGCAACAACTGTCTGCACGTTCATAGTTCCGTTGGGGGACAGGTTACAGCTTGTGGGTAGTGGGGGTTTTAGGGCATCCCAACTGTTCATGGCTGTCCCTCTGCCCACCTCGGGCCCACTGAGGAGGGTTACCAGCATATAATCTCTGAAGGCATGTTCATAAGGTCTTGACACTGGTTGATGCTTGGAGTAGCAGTGGTTTAAGGGTGGGGGTGGGGGGGGGGGGGGTGGGCAGGAGCTAAGGGAAAAAAAAGGGTCCTCAAGGGATGCAGGGATCAGGGGGGTTGATCTCAGCATTCCCTGGGTTAGTGTCGGGTAGTAGCTTATTTTCTTTGTCCCCTTTCTTAGTTTCCGGTTATCTGTTGAGTTAAGGAAGGTCGTACTTCCAGCTGTCAGTCAGTAGCAAGTTGGTGAGTTCTGGTCAAGGGGGATATAGCATGTTCTCTTTTCAGGTGGGTTATTTGCTTGGGATAGTTAGGTTTTAGCATGTTGCTTATGTTCCTTCTCCTTAGTCGCTTGAACAGGACACAAGGGAGTTCCTTTCTAGAATATCTTTGGCTCAGGTCAGTACGTAATGGGAATCATTTCTCATTTCGCTCGCACACACAAGGCTAGGTTCAGTAGTTAGGGTTGGCATCACAACGGTGTTCTTTCATCTTTTCATCACCTGTCACGTCTACAGGTTGAATGGATTGAGTTGTTCATTTTAATTGGCTTGTTCAGTGGCAAGTCTGCTCATCCATTGCTCATACGTCATACGTGATATCATTTCACTGCTCGCATACAAGTACCTGTCACGTTTTCAGGTGCTCGGAGGTTTGAGTGTGCATTTTTAATTGCCTGCAGATGCCCAGGTGACTCGACCTAGTCCCTTCATCGTTGCCATGTATGTCACACGGTTGTCTATGGGGCTCAAGGTTTCAGGCACCTAGCGGATAGTACGCCATTTCATAGTCATGTGAGACATGCTCAGTTATGTTTTGCTTGGTCACGTAGGTCATGTCACAGGCCAAGGATATTGGAGATTTCCCGTCCATTCCGCCTTCTCCAGTTAGAAGCTCTGAATGTGGGGGTTCACCTTCACTGAGAGCCTGGACCATTCCGAAACTGATAGCGGAACTGCAATATAGAGGCATTTCATATCCAGCGTCAGCTCGCAAAACAGAACTTTTTTGATTGCTGTCTCCCAAAGCATATGGGTCTGATGCTGAGCAAGTAACTGCGTTCAGTTGCTTCATCATTGAGGAGGTCAGGTCAGTACCAGGGTTTGACAGGACTTTGACGTTATTTGAAATTTACCCCAAAGTTGCTGCCGCTCAGGTATGGGGTCAATTGTATTCAGGAAATACAGTGGTATTCTTCACGGACAATCAGGCAGCAGTAGAGATCATCAATAAGGGCAGGTCCAGCTCTTTGGTGGTTATGTCTTTTCTTCGCAGACTGATTTGGCTCTCCCTGCATTGGAAGTTCCATATCAACTGTGTGTTCATTCAAGGTGTAGAGAACATTGCAGCCGATGCTTTGTCTCGATTTAACTATGCATTGTTTTTTCAGCAGGTCCCAGAGGCAGATGGTTGTGCCACCCCATACCCAGCATACTCCCTGCTGAGGATGGATTAGTTACAGGCCGGCACCAGAAGGTTGATTGATAGTTCCCTGTCAGCCAACACAAGGCAGGCGTACAACACAGCCTGGGAGGTTTTTCAGTCCTTTTTATCCCGGTATCCGCAGTCAGAATGGTATAACCTCCAGTACCTTTTGGCATTCATTACTTATTGCCATTCTCAGTTAAAACTGTCACACTCTACTATTAAGATCTATTTAGCTGGCGTTCAACATTTTGTGTCTCAGGTCTTCTTTGTTTACAGCGCACCCTATTAGGGCAATTTTAAAGGGGATCCAGAAGAGCAACCTGCCAGCTACAGTCAGCAGGCTTCCCATCGCAGGGCTATTGTTCCGGGGTATGTCGGACATTCTCTCGAATGCACAATTTGGGCAGAAATCCAGTTTGGTCATCAAAGCATCCAATTACTTAGCCTTCTGCGGTTTCTTACGGCCTAGCGAATTCTCGCCTTCAGGTGCACAGTCCGTCCATTGGCTATTAAACAGTTAACGCTTGGAGGTTTGTAAGACTCAGCAGTTAGGAGCCGGGACTGTTATCAGATATTTCAAGACAGGTATCACCTGTTGTTCGGTCAATGTCTTGGATGCCCTCGTTTTACAGCTAGCTGGGGAACTCAGGGATGGTCCCTTGCTGCCCTTTTCTAGATCCCCTCTCACAACGGCTCAGTTTGTTAAACACTTCCGCATCCTGTTGTCCAGGTTAGGTGTGAATCTGAGAAATGACACAGGCCACTCCTTCAGGATTGGAGCAGTCTCATCTTCTCAGGGAGTTCCTGTGCTTATTATCAGGAAATTAGGCAGGTGGAATTCTTCATTTTATGCCAGGTATATTCCTGAACCTTATGTAGAAATGTCTCAGGCTCTCGTCTGGTTGGTGGACTAAGCTGTGTCAATTATCACAATAAAGCTTCATCTTTCTTGCATCCTACCTATGTCATTTTTTGCCCCCATTAGGCATACTGATCACAGGTTACTATTCATGCTTACGTTTTCCCATCAGTATCACATTTAAGACTCTGAGTACAAATAGAACCATATTGCTACACTTAGAGGCGCCTCTCTTCTCATTTATACTCTGTAGCTCCTGCTGAATTTTGCTTCTAATCTCCTTGTGGAAGCTGCCATTTGTGGATGGACATTTTATGGTTACACAACCTATCACATTGCTATTATCTTTTTATATGGACTATAAACTGAAAGACTTATGAATAAATGAATGAACGAATCATCGGAGTTTCCATTATTTCTTACGCGGAAATTCGGTTTGATATACAGTATATCACAAAAGTGAGTACACCCCTCACATTTTTGTAAATATTTTATTCTATCTTTTCATGTGACAATACTGAAGAAATGACACTTTGCTGCAATGTAAAGTAGTGAGAGTACAGTTTGTATAACAGTGTAAATTTTCTGTTCCATCAAAATAACTCAACACACAGCCATTAATTTCTAAACCGCTGGCAACAAAAGTGAGTATACGTCACATGAAGAGATAGCATAAAATATTTATAAAAATGTGAGGGGTGTACTCACTTTATTGAGATATTGTACAAGTGCTTTGGATTACAAGCATGTTTCCGGAACGAATAATCCAAGGTTTTACTACATATATATATCTATCTATATATATAGATATATATCTATATATATATATAGATATATATAGATATTATCCCCTACCAACCAAAAATAATTCTGGCTCCCACAGACTGGCTACAGTATTTGCACATGTGGTACACAGATTAGTCCTGTCAATTTAGGCCCCTTTCACACAAGCGGAGCCCGTTTTGACCATCCGTTTATCCCCACTGAGCCAACGGCTTCCTATTTATTCACATACTGCAACATTATAAACACAGTTTACTATGCTTCAGTTATAAATGAACACAGTGAGTGCGTGCGTTCACTGTGTTCATTTAAAAAAGAAAGGCACTGGTAAATTACATATTTACTAGCCCCCACTCTTTGCCCTGAAACATTTCCCGCAGTAGCTGGGGGGTACAGGAGGGAAACCAGCAGCACTGTGGGGTAAGGGGACCAACACTGGGGAAGTCTGGGCAGTAGGGGGAATTGGTACTGCACATAGTGATCATGAGAAAAGGGAGGGTTCAGCCCAGAACTACACAGGAGGAGCTTGTGAATGATCTCAAGGCAGTTGGGACCACAGTCACCAAACAAACTATTGGTAACATAAAACACCGCCATGCATTGAAATCCTGCAGTGCCCGCAAGGTCCCCTTTCTCAAGAAGGCACATGTACTGGCCCGTTTGAAGGTTAGCAATGAACATCTAAATGATTCAGAAAAGGATTGGGAGAAAGTGCTGTGGTCAGATGACACCAAAATTGAGCTCTTTGACATTAACTCGACCAGATTCTGACTATGACCCTAAGAACACCATCCTTACAGTCAAGCACGGAGGTGGAAACATTATGCTTTGGGAGGTTTCTCTGCTAAACTGCCAATTTTGCCACATTGAGGGGCCAATGGACAGGGCCATATTGTAAAATCTTGGATGAGAACCTTCTTCCCTCAGCCAGAACACTGAAGATGGTTCGTGAATGGGTCTTCCAGCACGACAATGACCCAAAACATACCGCCAAGGCAACAAAGGAGTGGCTCAAGAAGAAACACATTAAGGTCATGCAGTGGCCTATCCAGTCTCCAGACCTTAATCCTATAGAAAATGTATGGAGGGAGCTGAAACTTTGAGTTGCCAAGCGACAGCCAAGAAACCTTAAAGCAGTAGTAAACTGCACCAATTCTGTTTTTTTTTTTTTAACCCTGCAAGGTAAAGGCATTGCATACCAGCACATTATGAAATACTTACCTTAGAACGAAGCCCTCCAGCACCACGCTGTCACTGCTGACCACTGCTTCCATCTTCACGCAGTCTCCCTTCCAGGTTAGTGTCCTCTGGCTGTCTGATTGGTCGGGTCGCGATCGCGTCACTCCTGTGCATGTGCGTGAGAATCACGGACCGCGGCACGGAGCTCTGAAGGGACGGCAGGGGTATCCTTTATTATAGGCTTGCCTGTAGGTACAAGTGCCCAAAAAGGGTTTACTTCCACTTTAAGGATTTAGAGAAGATCTGTAAAAAAGAGTGGACCAAAATCCCTCCTGAGATGTGTGAAAACCTGGTAACCAACTACAAGAAACGTCTTATCTCTGTGCTTGCCAACAAAGGTTTCTCCACCAAGTACTAAGTCATGTTTTGCTTGGGGATCAAATACTTATTTTACTCACTGAACTTAAACTCAATTTATAACATTTATATCATGTGTTTTTTTCTAGATTTTTGGCGGATATTCTATCTCTATCATTTGAAATACACCTATGATAAAAATTCTTTGTAAGTGGGCAAACTTACTATATCTGCAGAGGATCAAATAATTATTTTCCCCACTGTATATATTTTATCACACATACAAAATATGTTCCATGTACTTATAGTGAAATTTCCAATCACTGCAGTTACCTAATGCGTATTAAAATATTTGTTGCATTAGGGATGAAGACACCACAACTCGATATATACTATGATACATATTAGGAATGTCTTCACCAAAGTGAGGTTTTTTTGCTATCTGTGTCCCAATAGGGAGATTTCACCTCATTTCCTGTCCCATAGCCAAAACAGGAAGTGATGGAATCCCTGGTTGTCATCATGGTCACCAGAACTAGTGTCCCCAGTGGAAGGCTTCACCCCTATTCCTGTGCTGGTGACAACCAAACATTTTTTATTTTTTTTTCACTCTCAAAGTCGGTGATAACAGTAAACAGGGCAAATGGAAAAGGTGTTATAATCTCTCTCTATCCAAAAGTTTAAAAAAATGATTTGCCTTTAATTATCCTTTTGTTTTATATATTGTTTATTATACTTCTAAGTAGAAAATTGATCTGCCCGTTTGAATCAATTTGCCCCTAATGTGTACCTGACTGTAGAATTTTGGGCAGATAATTATTTCAACACTCTCAGTAAAACACTGCAGATGTTTTCAGTGCTATGCAAATCCATTTTTTCAGCGCTGAACATTTCCTAAAACTCATAATTTACTGTTGTTCAGATACTGCCATCTAGTGGCTGTGATTTGATATAGACAGTGAGTTGTGACCTTGTATAAAAACCAACTAAAAACTAACCCATAATAATACAGCAATAATTAAAGTGTATCTAAAACCACATTATGGATAGAATGGGAAAAAGTTAACTCCCTTTGTGTTTTTATTGCTGTCTGTACCTCCACAGGCAAGATCCACTGAATTTGTTCTTGTGACAAATATGGTAAATCTTCCTGGTGGGGACACAGACAGCGGTCAAAATTGAATCCTTCCCTATTCTATCCAAAACCAAAGAAAAAGGTTTTGTCTATACAAACACATAGGCCTCGTGCAGATTGTAAGCTTAAAATGTTACCAAACCCAGGAGCTTGCAATCACTATATCTGGTCTCCCACAGTATACGAAATCTGGAAATGCAATTAAATTTTAGTAAATGTAAACAGCTTAACATCTTTTCTCATCAGCAGTATATAGCAGTCTTGTGACTTATATCAGTGTCTGGCTAAAGCTTGTAGTCTACTCTGACTGTCCTATGAGGCTACAGGACCCCTGACCCTCTGTCTGGACAGTGCTGATTGGCCCTGTGCTGATCATATGCATCCTCCCAAGACAAAAAAAAAAATACTTTTTTTTATTGGGGACAGTAAAAGAAGGGGAGGATCAGAGAAGACAGAATCAAACAGCCTTTTTACATAATGCGTAGGATTAACTCCTTAGGTTCCCCAGTGAGTATAGCAAGCATGATTTACTGCATATACATACTGATTTTACTGTCGTGGGTTCAGTAACACTTTTCATACATTTTTCTCCTACAGGAGAAATGGGCGACGTAAACGGGTGACCCCGCCCCCTCTGACAGCACATGATGTCATAAGGAGCGGGTCACTTGGTTACGTCACCAGGTGGCCCCGCCCTTGCCTATATAAGAGCTGTTAAAGCGAAGACAGCCCATTCAGGGAGTCGCCTCTGAAAGAGGCGGATGCGGTTTAATTTTTTTTTTTCGGTTCATCGGCACCGTGATTGACGATGGATGTACATCACAGGACACTTTTTTCTTTTGTTTTTTTTTCTAAATAAAGGAATTGTCAAAAACTGTCTCCTGTGGTTTTGACTTTTTTGACACTTTTTTGGTGAATGGGTAGGGGCACAATGTACCCAATACCCATTCGCATGGGGGGGCAGGATCTGGGGGCCCCCTTGTTAAGCCCTTTGCCCTCAGACCCTGACAACCACTGGCCAGGGTAGTCGGGAAGAGACCCTTGTCCCCTTCAACATGGGGACAAGGTGCTTTGGGGTGACCCCAAAGCACCCTCCCCATGTTGAGGGCATGTGGCCTGGTATGGTTCAGGAGGGGGGGCGCTGGCTCACCCCCCCATCCTGACCTGCCAGGTTGCATGCTCGGATAAGGGTCTGGTATGGATTTTGGAGGGACCCCACACCATTTTTTTGTTAATTTTGGCACGGGGTTACCCTTGAAATCCATATCAGACCTGAAGGGCCTGGTATGGATTTTGGGGGGACCTCCATGCCATTTTTTAAAAATTTTGGTGTGGGGTTCCCCTTAACCACTTCAATACACTGTGTTATATAAACTACACTGACTGTACTATATATTCTCCACTGTATTATATATACTACAATGACTGCACTATATACTCTGAACTGCATTATATATACTATACTGACTGCACTATATACTCTGAACTGATATATATATATATATATATATATTATACGGACTGCAATATATACTCTGAACTGATATATATATATATATATATATATATGCTACAGTCAGGTCCATAAATATTGGGACATCAAAACAATTCTAATCTTTTTGGCACTATACACCACCACAATAGATTTGAAATGAAACAAACAAGATGTGCTTTAACTGCAGACTTTCAGCTTTAATTTGAGGGTACTTACATCCAAATCAGGTGAACGGTGTAGGAATTACAACAGTTTGTATATGTGCCTCCCACTTTTTAAGGGACCAAAAGTATTGGGACAATTGGTTGCTCAGCTGTTCCATGGCCAAGTGTGTGTCATTCCCTCTATTTCCCAATCATAGACTCTGGGGCTTGCAGTTGTTTTATGGATCTGAAGTTCGCAGCCCAGCACCAGATTCCTCTTAAACCCAAAGCCCACCAAATGACCATCCACCTGGCTGATGGGTCCACCATCAAATCGGGCACTGTGACCCATGAGACTGTCCCTATTCCAGCCCGCACACCAGATGGTCACTTGGAGCTATTACTGTTGGACGCCATTGCGTCCCCTCTTTTCCCAGTCATCCTCGGGCTCCCTTGGCTTCGGGCACACTGCCCACATATCGACTGGGTCACTGGCAACATGCAATTCACATCCTCCTACTGCCTTCACCACTGCTTCCCGCAGCCTCTGGATCTTGCCCTTACTGTACCTTGCCTGGATTCTGATCCTGATGTGGAAACCCGCCTAGCAGTCCCAACGGAATACCACAAATTCCTGGACGTATTTAGTAAGAAGGGGGTGAATGCTCTGCCGCCATACTGAGCTTATGACTGCCCAATTGAATTGCTACCAGGGGCAGAGGTGCCTTTCGGCAGGATATACCCGCTTTCTGAGTTGGAGTTTGCAGCCCTTAAGGCTTACTTGCATGATAACCTGAAGAAGGGATTTATCTGACCCTCTACATCTCCCGCCGGTGCCGGGATATTCTTCGTCAAAAAAAAAGACAAGATGGGGGCGTGACCGGATGTGAAGGAGGCAGCAGCGTCTTGAGAGAGCCCCGCACTAATCCTTCAATATCATCTGCTTTTTCAGGGCTTTTCAGATGTTTCTTATCCAGGTGAACCTGCTGCCCCAGGAACAGCGGATAAAGCGCGCCAGGGACCGCGAGGCGGCAGCTATGGAAGGATCTCACTCGGATGAGCGTGGCGCCCAAGCTCCTTCAGTGTCCTCCTTGGAATCCTCTGGAGGTGATTCAGCTCAGGAGTCCATAACAAAGCCCATATTGGAGGCAATCGCGGCGAGTCATGGTGAGGATAGATCACCTAGCTACTGAATGCAATTTGATCCGCCATGACATGGACAAGATACGGAGCAGGCTAACTACTGCAGAGGACAGGATCTCTGAGGTGGAGGACTCCTTGCACTCCCAGGCCTCTCACATATCCGAGTTGCAGGACATGGTAAGATCACTACAACGGCGCGCAGATGACGCAGAGGGCAGACAGAGAAGGAACAATGTGAGGGTGGTGGGACAGGCCTGTCATCTTTGCAGAACAATTTTTCAAACAACTCCTGTCCCCGGGAGATTTACCCCCCCACATATGTAGTGGAAAGGGCCCATAGGGTCCCAACGGGAGCACGTCCACCTGGTGCATACCCGAGGTCCTTCCTGGTAAGCTTTCTGAACTATAGGAACCGAGACAAAATTTTGGCTGAATCAAGGAAGCTTAAAGATTTGAAGTATGAAAATGCACAGATCAAGCTATTTCCTGACTTCTCAGCTGAAACCCAAAAAAGGAGAAGATCCTTCAATGACATCAGAAAACGCCTAAGGGAGAAAAATATCCAATACAGCATGCTTTATCCTAGTAAACTCCGGGTGCAGCACAGGGGTGCAGTAAAATTCTTTGAAAACCCCCAAGAGGTGGGCGACTGGCTGTATAGCACCCCTTGACGCAACTGACTATGCAAATGTTTGGATGGTCCCTGCATGAAGATCTATATGGGTGAGGAGGATGTGAAATATCTTGTTATTGCCTTGGTTTTTCCTGTCTTTGGTTCTGACAGTTATGTGAGTTCAGCATGGAGGTTATGCAAATCCACTGCAAAGACAGATGACCTGTTACCTTATATTTAAATCGGCCACAGAGGGTGCTGTTGCATCACACTTATTGAGCTACTCTTATTCTGCTTATTACGGTCTGATTAACCCTGATACATCAAGAAATAGGAGGTACTGAGACAATCAAGACCACAGCTGTAAAGTTTGGACCTTTTCTTTTTCGGTTAGGCAACCAGATGGAACATAGTTTTGGAATGTTATTGGTTTGGGACAATAAGCCACATGCCGGAGTGAGTTGGGTGGCGGTGGAGGGCCCTGTTGGTTTTTGTGTTATGGTATAATGGCAGGGGAGGGGAACTTTTTCATTTGCTCAGTCGGTACACCACATCCACGAATCACCAAGAATTTTGTATTGAGGAACTGTTCTTTACTGAAGACTATTTCCCCTGTAGTCCTGGAGTCTCTTCTTAACCGGGTACAACATCTTGTGCTGCTTATAAAATGGCTAACTCCATAAAAGTTTTAACATGGAATGTGAGGGGATTGAACAATAAGTTTAAGCGTGCATCAGTATTTCAATTTCTAAAACAATATAAGCCGCAGGTCATAGTGCTTCAGGAGACGCATTTGGATGGGTGCAGGGTGCTGTCACTACGGAAACCTTGGCTGCAGAAGGTATTCCATTCTACCTATTCTACTTATGCCCGGGGAGTATCAATCCTCATAGGTAGGGCAGTCCCTTGCACCGTCCATCGGGTGATCTCTGACCCAGGGGGGAGGTATCTTGCTCTGGTGCTGGACTTGTGTCATACAAAAATGCTACTCGTAATTGTTTATTCACCTCCACCTGCGGATGTACAGTTGTTATATGATCTATATGGGCCAAATTGGCAGGGTATGCCCAGCTTCCACTGGTAATGATGGGGGATTTTAACGTTATCCTGGAGGGGCTGGACACTTCCAACCCTTCCAGAGGCTGCTCCCAGGACCTGGGAGCTTGGGTGGAGGCGACTGGTTTGTTGGAACTGTGGAGATGGAAACATCCGGGGGACAGATGCTACTCGCATCTGTCCACCTCACATCAGAGGCGTAGCGTGGGGGGTGCAGGGGGGGCCGGC
>BLSH010370006.1:1787738-1803776 GCA_018402905.1 Glandirana rugosa | reverse complement strand
CCGATATACATTCTTCTACATATTTTTGGTAAAAAAAAATCACAATCGGCGTATATTGATTGGTTTGCGCAAAAGTTATCGCGTTTACAAACTATGGGAATTGATTTATGGCTTTTTTATTATTTTTATTTTTTTTAATAGTAATGGCGGCGATCTGCGATTTTTATCGGGACTGCGATATTGCAGCAGTCATGTCGGACATTTTTTACACTTTTTTGGGACCAATGACATTTATACAGTGATCAGAAATTTAAATATCAACTGACTACTGTATAAATGTCATTGGCAGGGAAGACGTTAACACTAAGGGGGCAGTGAAGGGGTTAAATGTGTTCCCTGGGTGTGTTCTAACTGGGGGGGGGCTGGCCGGGACATAACAGATCTAACTGATCCCAGTGACAGGGATCAGTAGATCTGGTATGTCCCCTGTAACAGAACGGAGAACCGCCGTGTTTACATCGGCGGTTCCCTGTTCTGCAGCCCTGTCAGGCGATCGCGGGTCTCGAGCGGACATCGAGTCCGCCTGACCCGAGGGCACGCCAGGGGCGCGCCGGGAGCGTGCACAGGGGATGATGTCCATGGATATCGTCCCGGCAATTCAGATCCGCGCTGGGGCCGTACTTCGGCAAGAACCACTACCGATCCCCCCTTATCTGCATTTCTGATCACCACTGAATATTCCTCAGATAAGTCACGTAGGGAGGCAAGCTCTCGCTCTGTGAGATTTCTAAGTGTTTTAGTCCTGGTCCGTGGGGCCGATGTCCCTCTGTCTGCAGAGGGAAAAAAAGCCGATCACCGATCAATGGTTTACATCACGTGATCAGCTGTCATTGGCTGACAGCTGATCACGTGGTAAGGGGCTGGGACCGACCCCTTACACTGATCTGTGATCAGCCGAGTCTCATAGACTCGGTGATCACAGGGTGCACATATACACATATTAGTAGTGACACAATTGTTTAATAATAGTAAGGGGCTACCACTGTGATATTGATGTCTGTTGCCCGGGGAGGGGCCTCTCCCATCAGGAACTTTAAAAAAGGGGGACTCTACCTTAAAAATTTTTACCCTTCTTCTGCTCTTGCAGTGGGATCATAAGCCCTGACTAACAGGGCAGGTAGGTAAAGAAGAAGACTGGTTTTGTGTTAAATGTTGCTCTATTAGGAGGTCAATAACCCCCTCCTGATAGATTGTTTGTTTTGTTAGTTAGTTTAGTAGTTGGGTTTTCCCTTCTTTTAGGATTCCTGGGATGGAATGGCTTGTTCATCCCCATCCGTCGAGAGTCAAGCCAAACATCAACTGTTTATTACTAACTAGGCGAGTAGAGGATTCCTCCTTCGGGAGAAGCACTCTGACTCAGAAATGTACAGTAATTCGGTATGTGACTAGCTGCAGGGTTCTGTAGTCAGGAAGTGTAAATAACTACAAAATGGCAGTGATACATATATTTTTGTTTATTTTTGTATTTTATTTATTTGTACAGTTTTGTATGTCCCCCTTCCAAGTTTGTTCCCTTGTCCCCTCCCTCTTTTCACTCTGGGATGCCCTGCTTCTGTTTTAAGAAGCTATTTTTTTCTATTTCAGCTTGTGACCGACTGATCTTTGGGGGGGGGGGGGGGTTGAGTGTAGAGCCCCCATAGTGTAGGCCTTTTTTGTGAGATGTTTTTTTTGCAGGAGAGGCAAAATTTATTCAGGCCTAACTGTAGGAGCAGGCCTGAATGTTTTGATCTGGGCTTGAGGAGTGGCTCAGGTAGGACTGGGGCAGTCCAACAGATGATGTCATTAGACCCTCCTACCTCCTTTGGGGAAGCACTGGAACTTTCCAGAATGAAGGTGGAACAAGAGGCGTCATCATCTGGAGTGTCATGGGAAGCCCTGACCAATCCCCAATCTGAATTGGCAGGGGGCAGGCCTTCCCATAAACTCAGGGCTGCGTCAGTTGGGGAGGGGTTGCTGGAAGTGGAAGTGGGGAGATGTAGCCAAGGCGCGGCGGAGGCCTCTACCCGGGAGGGAGCCCCCCAGTCTGGAGGGGGTGACCTAGAGGCCTGGAGGTTCGGGTACAGCCAGGAGTGGGGGTGATTCCTGGAGTCACACAAGGGAACACGAGAGCAGCAGCAGAGGGGCTACTGAGACACTTTAAAGAGTCCACTGGAGTCGATGAGTGACAGACCCTGGGAGCTGGAAGAGAAAGTGCTGGAGCAGGCTGGGAGAGGAATAGTGGACAGTATGTGGAAGCCTTGGGAGCCAGTCAGGGGAAGGAGTGTCACTGTGAGGAAAGCAGGTCCGTGTGGTGGCATGGAAGAGGGAAGAGGGATGGGCTGGAAGTTGTAGTCCATCAAAGGCCCAGCTTGCACTCAAGTTACTCTACATATTTGGGGGCCCGTGAGGCCTCGCCATGTGCTAGCTGCGGTGAAGAGAATGGAGTAAAGAAGCTTGATAAATTTCCTTTTAAGCTGGGAACCAAGTGGTGTGCTGGAGAGTAGTGAAGAAGCAATGGTCTGCAAGTACAGAGCTAGAGAGAGAATTGTGAGGAGACATGGTCAGCAAGCTGAGTGCTGGAGAGAGTTGTGAGCAACAACAATCTGCAGAAGGACAGTCTGCAGGGAAAATGTTCATATACAGGACTGTAAATGAAAGTCGTGTACAATAATTTCTGGGGCATCCCACAGTCACCCCTTTTCCCTATCCAAGTTATTTCCCCTAAAAAAAATAACAAAAACAAGAGCCAGCCTGGTCAGTGTCTAGGGATGTGTGAGATATGGTGGGATTGAGGTGAACCACAAATGATGCTACTCCCAAGGGATCACATGATTACACTTGTAAACATCCAGGATAGTAGAGAAAAAATCAAAATGGTTGATGGGGCTAAAATTAAAATCTCTTGACAGTAGGGAATTTTCGGCATCAGTTAATAATCTGTTAATATTCTGTCTGAAAGGTTGATGACATTGGGGTCCGGTGCTGGGAACGATCCTGTAAATGATAATGTGTGGTATCTCCTCCTCTCGTGTTTTTTTACCATCCATCCTCGTTTTCCTTTTTTCTTTTTCTTGGTGTTCGTCTGGGTTCCTGGGTTTAAACCCTGGATGCCCTTGTTGAAAGCAACACTTGTAGATTGATGACTATCTGGAGAGGAGTCAAAAGCTGTGATCGCCAAAGTTTCATTGGCTGGTTCACTCTCCGGGTCTGAGAAACTGACCTGTTTTTAGAAGAGGCTCTCCGTGGTCGTCCAGCCCGCTGGAAGGACTTAGTCCAGATGTAGACCTATTTGTTTTCATAGTCAATACGGTCTCTGCATAACTTTTCCTTTTTGGTGGCAATGACACTCCTCTCCAGCTTTTCTAAGCGTTTATTAAGTTGACCATCCAAATCCAAGTATCCCTTTTTGTTTTGTTGCTCCGTGAGATCTTTCTGTAAGACCGACATCTCAGAGTGCAAACGTTCTAGATCCTTTCTCTTTAAGTCAACAATGATTTCCATCACTTTAAAAGAACAAGCAGATAGAGCAGGGTTTCTCAACCAGGGTTCCGTGGAACCATGGGCGTCCGCAGGTAGGGGCAAGGGGGGGGGCAAGCACCTCCCCCCCCTGGAATTAGGGATCATATCGGGGGTTCCCCACTTTGTCCTTATCCTAGCACCGATGGTGGGCCCTGCTCGCACCTGTACACAGCTTAGCAGGGCCGGTGACAGCTGGTGCGAGGAGCGGGACAGCGAAGGCCTCAAGGGGTGGTCAGGATGACATCACCCGGTCTACATAGTATGAGCGAGCAGCCCAGGAGATGGAAAGGAAAGTGGCAGATGCCAGGAGCAGCGGGTACAGCGTCCCCAGCACCTCCCAGAGCCTGAACCTTGGACTCCTTAAACCACCTCACCACTCCCAGGCCCGGAAGACAGACTAACCGGGGGCTTAGAGAACAAGGACAGGCAGGAAATGCAAGCAGTCAGGGAACACTCCATGTCACATCATAGATCCGATAGAAGGAACAGAGAATCTCCTGCCCTCACCCAGAATGAAAACAGGTCTTGCCAGCTGCTTGCCATCATGGACATTCTACTGGCATGCAGGGTACTGTACTGAGTATTACACACACCATTAGACATAGGGGCACTAGAGGGACTGCAGACAGGGCTAGGGGTCTCTCTCTGACCCCCCTCTCTCTCACCCCTCTCTGTTACCCCCCTCTGTCTCTCTGTCACCCCCATTTTTCTCTGTCACCCCACCCCCCCACATTTATGCAGTCTCTTACAGTCTCTTGTGCCATGTCCACAATCTTACAGTCTCTTCTGCCATGTCCACAGTCTCTGACCATCTCCTGTACCATGTCTGCAGTCTCTCACCATCTCCATTACTACGTCTGCAGTCTCTGACTGTGATAATGTGATAATGGCATTGTCGAAAAGGGGCAGAGCATGGGTGACCTTAAAAGTTCTGCGGATGCCCATGCGTGGAACCCTAGGGTTCCTCCAGAGGTTGCTAGGGGTTCCTTGAGCAATGGTCAATTTCTACCTCTCAGATGAATTCCCACTGACATAATTGTTTTTTTTAGCTATCTGTAAGGAGGTAATTCTTCGCAATGACCACAAGTGTAAGGGCCTGTTAGGGGAGTTTGGTGCTTTCTGCTCTCTTCCGCGGTGGTGCGCGCACCCGTGTGCGTGCGCATGCACTGGAAGTAGCGCCAAGCAGCCTATTTGAAGCCGTGAGACCCAGCAGCCAGTCCGTTCTACAGCGTTACCGTGTTCCTGAGCGACCCGTTCTGAGCTACCTGTTACCTGTGACCCAGCCCGAACCCGCATCTGCTTGAACTCTGCCTGCAATGACCCCCGTCTTGCCTATGACCCTTCTTCTGTCTGACCCCTGTGTGCCTCAATCTGCCTGCCTGTTAACGACCCTGCCTGCACCCGACCACCCGACTGCCTGATCCTCTTGTACTGCTCAGCCCGCATGTTATTGATCCAGCCTGCCTCACTACTCTTCAGTCTTGCACGAACTTCTGGACGACATCTTACCATCACCAATCCAATCCAGCTCTTGTGCTCCCCTGTGCACCAGCACTCCCTGTCTGCTCTATCAGGGGTTCTGAAACCAGGGCCATAAGAGAAGTTGCCTACTGCATAAGCCAGACTCCACCATCAGGTACGTGACAGGGCCATTCTTCCCATTGACCATCACACTAATGTACCATGAGTTGTAGATTTTTAATTTTTAGCAGCGGTACCCCGAGACTGGAGAATTATTTCCAGGGTTCCTCGGTGTTGAAAAAGTTGAGAAAGGCTCCGATAGAGTGTCGGTCCATTGTTGTTTTAAGTCCTCATCGAACAAATCAAGAGTGGGAAACTTTTTATACATAATCCATGCGGAATTTGTTGCAATGTGAAATATTCATTCAAGGTATTGACATCCCAGTAAGCCCTGCTTTTCCTGGCCATTAACCCTTCCAGCTTGCGAAAAGTCCTTTTCAAGTTTAACTTATCTGTATCAACAGGCTGTGTTACCTTGTTGAACCATGCGGAGGGGGGTTCTCTGAAGGAGCAGTCAGAGTTCTACTAAAAATCGCCTCCGGTTTCGTTTTAGTGACTGTGGAGTCCATGACATGACTAGGGTACCCCAGATGTAATCTCACTTACAAGCTATGCCTTACTTATATTGCAAATAACGTGACACGACACTGACTGGAGAAAATTTGGCCGCAAGGCCATTTATTTAACAAACCAAATTAACATTCCATAAACGAAATATAGACAATGTACACATATATATATCTATCAAACGTATGCTGGTTGCTGGTCTTGGGTGGCACCACTAATCTACATCCTATAGTATCTGCCCGACTCAAATTTCTTCAGCCGCACTACACCGGCTTGGGGACAACCATCTTCTTGCAGATACTTCCACTTTCCGCTTCCCAGTTAAACCACAGTTAACTGAGATACCACCAAGGACTCCATACCTGAGATGGGTCCTTACACTGAACAACTAAACATCTGAAACGCCACAACTGCCACCGCAAACAGGTGTAAAACCTTACACCTGTGAGCTCCACCAAAAGCGCAATGCTCGTTGGATCCCGTCCTGGAGCCCCAGGCACCACAAGTCCGTGCTGATGGCGTTAAGATGAACGCCATCCCCCAGCAGGAAACGCCACGTGTCCGCTTCCAAATCTGTATACCAGACCGCCATTGCGCACAATAAAATGACCGACTTCCTTATTTACAATAATGCCCACTTTGTTCAATTTGTCGACCGACCGAGCAAAACGCCACGAGGTGCGGCCGACGATTTCCAACCTCACAAAACCTCACAAAAAAGACGGGGGTCTTCTGCGGGGTTCTTCAGCTCTTTTGCTGCTGTCTCCCCGGCTTCCTTCTCCCGCCGCCGCCGCTGCTTCTTCTCCCTCTTCTTCTTCTTCTTCTTCCCCTTCTTCTGGAGCTGTTGACCCCCTCAGAAGACCCCGCAAAAGAGCCGAAGAAAGAAGAGAGGGGAGAAGATGCCGGAGCGGATTTAATAAAATATTTTAAAAAGCTGTGTGGTGTTTTTTTTTTTGTACACTTTTTCCCCCCAGGTAAATGGGTAGGGGTACGATGTACCCCATACTCATTTACATAGGGTGGGGGGCCCGGCATCTGGGGGCCCCCTTGTTAAAGGGGGCTTCCAGATTCCGATAAGCCCCCGCCCGCAGACCCCGACAACCAACGGCCAGGGTTGTCGGGAAGAGGCTCTTGTCCCCATCAACATGGGGACAAGGTGCTTTGGGGTGGGGGGCGCAGTGCCCCCCCTGCCCCAAAGCACCCATACTCTCCATGTTGAGGGCATGCGGCCTGGTACGGTCCAGGAGGGGGGGGGGCCGCTTGCTCGTCCCCACCCCCTTTCCTGGCCTGCCAGGCTGCGTGCTCGGATAAGGGTCTGGTATGGATTTTGGGGGGACCCTACGCCGTTTTTTTTCGGCGTGGGGGCTCTTCTTAAAATCCCTGCCAGATCGAAGAGCCTGGTATGCCCTGGGGGGGGTGGGACCCCACGCACATTTTTTTGCGGGGTTTCCCCTTTAAGACACGGCACACAAGTCGCGCCGCAAGTCGGATCGCCGCGATCCGACTTCTGGTGCGGCTTCTATTCAAATCAATGGGCTCCTATAGGGAACCATTGATTTTGAATAGAGGCAGAAAACGCCGCAAAAAGCTGGTGTGAAAAAACGTCCATTGACGTCAATGCAAAACGCCAAGCAAAACGTCAGTTTTTCCCCTGACGTCAGGCCCGGCGTTTTGCTTATTTTTCTGCAAACGCCCGTGTGTATGAGGCCTTATAGTAAAGCTGGCCATAGATAGATCAAAATTTGTCTGGTTCAGCAGGGACCAGCTTTATTTTAATCAGTGTGTTGCCGTTCCTGCAAGTGCAGCCGCTGATCAGTGTGTTTTGACAGCAGAGGGTCCCACTGTCAGAATACAATGTCCTGGCAGGTGGGAAGGAGAAATCTATGTGGATTTTTGTTCAGCACCCTGGCTGAATAAAATAAATACAACTGTCTATGTTCAGCTTTAGATTGCCATGAAGAAAACATAGAGGCTGGCATTGCTGGGCTCTGCTTCTAAAGATGCTGCTTGTCTGGCAATCATATAGACACTCTTGCTATAATATATTAACTAAAAAATAGGTATAGCATAGAATTAAAATAACATTTTATCATTCAATTTCAATCTGCAACTGATTATTCATCTTTTTTTAAGCTGAGGTTTCAGGCCTCCTTCACATGGGTGATTTCCTGCAGACAGTGCGTCATTGGATTATTGTGGCTGGAATGAAAGGTGTGTGCAGAATAGCGGTGGCTGCTTACCCTATACAAAGCAATGACAGGCTAAGAGGAGCCTCTGCTGTACGCATGTAGCTGCAAACCAAGTGGTTACCTGTGGTTAGGGATGGTCTGGACGCAGTCAGAACCTTTCCATTTTCATTACATACCTTATTTTAGGCTGGATTCACACCTATGCATTTTCAGAGCTTTTTGCATACTGCAGATTTGCACTACAGTCCATTTAGCATGGTTTCCTATGGAACACGTTCTGTAGTGCAAATCTGTAAAATGCAAAAAGCACTAAAAATGCATAGGTGTGAATCAGGCCTTAGACCCAGTGACATCACCAGTGGGTATCTATGCTTCTGTATGCAATGTGGGCAGATTATGGCTGGTGGAAGGGGCCAGCTGAATGCTGTGCATAGCTTCCTGAAAACAACACAGAATCCTCAGTGCTCCTCCTAAGAACCCTCTAATGCAAGTAGTGAGGTGGCTCTTGAGAGGAGTTATGTAAATATCAAATGCCCTAATGGGTAGATGGCAGTCTGGAGGAGTGGGCATTCTAGTGCAGACTGCCCTGAATAACATCAACATATAATACTGAGCATCCATGATTGAAGTAACTGAAATCCAATGAATGAAAGGGGTGGGCCAGTCTTGCCACAGATTCTCAATTGGATTTAGGTCTGGACTTTGACTGGGCCATTCTAACACATGATTAGGCTTTGATCTAAACCATTCCATTGTAGCTCTGGCTGTGTGTTCAGGGTTGTTGTTAGGGTTGCCACCTCATCCCTTTAAACCCGAACACATATGAATTACACAGGTTCTGTGGCTCATTAAGGTGGTAATTAAACTCACTTGGTGCCTTGTCTGCATTAAATTAGCCTCAGAGCCTGTGTAATTCATATGTGTTCGGGTTTAAAGGGATGAGGTGGCAACCCTAGTTGTTGTCCTGCTGGAAGGAGAACCTCTGCCCCAGTCTCAAGTCTTTTGCAGATTCTAACAGGTTTTCTTCTAAGATTTCCATGTATTTGGCTCCATCCATCTTCCCATCAACTCTGACCAGTGTCCCTGTCCCTGCTGAAGAAAAGCATCCCTATAACATAATGCTATTAGCACATAGCGTTTTGCTTTTAGGCCAAAAAGTTCAATTTTGGTCTCATCTAACCAGAGAACCTTCTTCCACAGGTTTGCTGTGTCCCCACATGGTTGCAAACGTGACTTCTTTGGCTTTCTTTCAACAATGGCTTTCTTCTTGCCACTCTTCCAAAAAGGCCAGATTTGTGGAGTGCACAACTAATAGTTGTCCTGTGGACAGATTATCCCACCTGAGCTGTGGATCTCTGCAGCTCCTCCAGAGTTACCATGGACCTCTTGGCTGCTTCTCTGATGAATGATCTCCTTGCCCGGCCTGCCAGTTTTGGTGGATGGCCATGTCTTGGTAGGTTTGCAGTGGTGCCATACTCTTTCCATTTTCGGTTGATGGATTGAGCAGTGCTCTGTGACATGTCCAAAGCTTAGGATATTTTTTATAGCCTAACCCTGCTTTAAACTTCTCCCCTTCTTTATCCTTGACCTTTCTGGTGTGTTCCTTGGCCTTTATGATGCTGTTTGGTCATTAAGGTTCTCTAACAAACCTACGAGGACTTCACGGAACAGCTGTATTTATACTGAGATTAAATTACACACAGGTGGACTCTATTTACTAATTAGGTCCGTGTTCCTCAACTCAAGTCCTCAAGGCCCACCAACAGGTCATGTTTTCAGGATTTCCCTCAGATGAATCGGCTGTGGTAATTACTAAGGCAGTGAAACTGATCAAATCACCTGTGCAAAATAATGGAAATCCTGAAAACATGACCTGTTGGTGGGCCTTGAGGACTGGAGTTGAGGAACACTGAATTAGGTGACTTCTGAAGGCAATTGGTTCCACTAGATTTTAGTTAGGGGTATCAGAATAAAGGGGGCTGAATACAAATGCATGCCACACTTTTCACATATTTATTTTTAAAAAAAACTTTGAAAACCATTTATCATTTTCCTTTCTCTTCACATTTATGTGCCACTTTGTGTTGGTCTATCACATAAAATCCTAATATAATACATTTATGTTTTTGGTTGTAACTAGAGTTGAGCGAACTTCTGGAAGTTCGGGTTCTGCTGGTTCGGCCGAACTTCGGGACAAAGTCCGGGTTCGGGTCCGGACAGAACCCGAACTTTGACCCGGACCCCAAACCCCATTGAAATCAATGGGGACCCGAACTTTTAGGCACAAAAATGGCTGTAAGAAAGTCCAGGAAAGTCCTAGAGGTCTGCAAAAGGAAGGAAAATGGGGGTGAGGGTCGGAAAAGTGCCCTACAAAGAAATGAGGACAGGGAAATAACTTTAAATAATTAAAAAAAAAAATAACATAAAAAAATCAAAAATGGAGGTGGATGTGGACTATCTTAAAACTGTGTGAGAAAAGTCTAAATTAGCGGGGAGAAGCCATATCACTGTTCTATAAACAGTGATATGGCTTCTCACAGCTAATTTATACTTTTATCACACAGTTTTAAGATGATTGTACATTCTACAATCATCTTAAAATTCTGTGAGAAAAGTATACATTAGCCGGGAGAAGCCATATCACTGTTCTTAAAACACCTGCAAACTGTGTGTGAAAACTATCAATTAGCGGGGAGAAGCCAGATCACTGTTCTAAGAACAGTGATATGAGATATCACTGTTCTTAGAACAGTGATCTGGCTTCTCCCCGCTAATTGATAGTTTTCACACAGTTTGCAGGTGTTTTAAGAACAGGGATATGGCTTCTCCCGGCTAATGTATACTTTTCTCACAGAGTTTTAAGATGATTGCAGAATGTACAATCATCTTAAAACTGTGTGATAAAAGTATAAATTAGCTGGGAGAAGCCATATCACTGTTCTTAGAACAGTGATATGGCTTCTCCCCGCTAATTTATACTTTTCTAGCACAGTTTTAAAATAGTCCACATCCATTTTTGATTTTTTTATGTTTCTTTTTTTTTTAAATTATTTAAAGTTATTTCCCTATCCCCATTTCTTTGTAGGGCACTTGTCCCACCCTTACCCCCATTTTCCTTCCTTTTGCAGACCTCTAGGACTTTCCAGGACTTTTTTACAGTACTTTTCAGAACTTTTAGTAAAATTACCAGAACCCCGGACCCGAACCCGGACTTTTTTTGAAAAGTCTGGGTTCGGGTCCCAGACACCCAAAAGTTTGGTACGGACCCGAACTTTACAGTTCGGGTTCACTCAACACTAGTTGTAACATGACAAAATGTGCAAAATTTCAAGGGGTATGAATACTTTTCCAAGGTACTGTATATGTAGCCTTAGTAAATCACCTGAGAACATGTGAGCATGCTGTTCATACCTCCACATTGCAGCTATACCCTCCTCCAACCACTACATTTTATTACAGCTTTGTATTTTGTTATTATTGTTCTGCTTTAGTTATAGAGGTGAGTGTATTATCTGAGAGGAATAGCTGTGTGCTGAGGACACACAGTGCTGTGTGGTGAGGAAGGACACGGCTCACACAGAGCTGTGTGGTGAGGAAGGACACGGCTCACACAGAGCTGTTTGGTGAGGAAGGACAAGGCTCACACAGAGCTGAGTGTGGAGGACTGAGGAGACGCTCTGAACAGGTGTGACCTCTCTCTGTCTGTGCCTGGCACACCCCATGTACAGGTATAACCCCGCCTCTCCTGCCCTCACATTCCCCGCCCGCTTCCTCTCCCTGTCACTGACGTCACATCCAGGTCTGCCGGTGGCCGCTGATTGGTCTGTTCCTTGTACACTAAGCAGAGATGGCAGCGGCGGCGGTGGTCCGGTTACTGGGGAGTTCTCGGTGTGTTGTGGCCGGGTCCCGGGCCTGGCTGTGCGGCGTACAGCGGAATAGGAGCTGGCTGGAGCCCAGGGCGGCCCGTCTGTACAGGTAACAGTGCCCTACAGCCAGACCATGGGGGCCCCTGTCAGTGTGTGTAGTGCAATGTCAGTGTGTAGGGCTGATCAGGGCCTGTCTGTGCTCTGACCTGTGTGAAGGGTCAGTCACTTTCAGTGTGATCAGCCAGAACATTATGACCACTGATAGTTAAAGTGTGAGTGGGGTGTATTACTCAAAGTGAACATGTTATCCCTGAAGTTAATGTGATCAAAGCAGTAAAATGGGGAGTGAAGGATTTGAGTGACTGTGACAGGGGACAGGTTGTAATGGGTAGATGACTGGGTCAGAGCATCTCTGAAACTGCAGCTCTTGTGGGGTGTTCCTGGGCTGCAGAGGTCAGGATCAATCAAAAGTGGTGCAAGGAAGGGAAAACTGTTGAATTGGCAACAGTCTCATGTATGGCCAAGGCTCATTGATGCACCCGGGGAGTGAAGAAAGCATTGCAGTTTGTGGTCAGGATGCCTATGGTGACCCATGTGCACAGCCAAAAGTGCCTACAGTGGGCACATGAGCATCAGAACAGCACCATGGAGCAATGGAAGAAGGAGGGCCTGGTCTTATGAATTCAAGAATGGTTAGAGGGAAAACCGCAATAAGTTTGAGGTGTTGACTTGGCCTCCAAATTCTCCAGATCTCCAATCAAGCATCTGTGGCAAGTGCTGGAAATACAAGTCTGATCCACGGAGACCCCCACCTTGCAACTTACAGGACTTAACAGATCTACTACTGACAGCTTAGTGCCAGATACCACAGCACACCTTCAGAGGTCTAGTGGCATTCATGCCTCAAAAGGTTATGGTGGGGTGGTCATAATATTATGGCTGATTGGTGAATATGAGGGGTCAGGCTGATGTATACAGTCCTAGCTCCCTTACGTCCTCCTTTCTTGTATACAGTCCTAGTTCCCCTACGTCCTCCTTTCTTGTATACAGTCCTAGCTCCCCTACGTCCTCCTTCCTTGTATACAGTCCTAGCTCCCCTACGTCCTCCTTCCTTGTATACAGTCCTAGCTCCCCTACGTCCTCTTTCCTTGTATACAGTCCTAGCTCCCCTACGTCCTCCTTCCTTGTATACAGTCCTAGTTCCCCTACGTCCTCCTTCCTTGTATACAGTCCTAGCTCCCTTACGTCCTCCTTTCTTGTATACAGTCCTAGTTCCCCTACGTCCTCCTTTCTTGTATACGGTCCTAGTTCCCCTACGTCCTCCTTTCTTGTATACGGTCCTAGCTCCCCTACGTCCTCCTTCCTTGTATACAGTCCTAGCTCCCCTACGTCCTCCTTCCTTGTATACAGTCCTAGCTCCCCTACGTCCTCCTTCCTTGTATACAGTCAATCCTCCTCCTCCCTCCTCCTCCCTGGCTCCCCTATGTCCTCCTCCTTGTATACCGTTCTGGTTCCTCTGTCATTCCCCCTGTGTCATGTTTTAGTTTGTGATGGAGAACTATCGGTGCAGTAGGTGGTAGTGATGATGATCAGTCCCTGGAGATGAAGAGATCTCTGGGTTCTCCGAGATTGCTGTGCAGGTCACCTCACTAGTGTTCTCAGGAGATTTTGGAGGTTTTGTTTTTCCTTTTTGTACAGGCGTTTTCAGGATGGAGTCCCCAAGAATCTCCTAATTTGTACTTTTTTAATCTTCAAGTGACACAGCACTCAGGTGTGTGCAGGCTCCATACAATATAATGGGAAACTAAATGATGAGTGGTGGGGCACTTTATGAAACAATTCAAATCCGTGTGGGTTGAGAGTGAATGGAAAGTCTATCTATACATTCTTTTTATTGGCTCACTTTCGTTCTGTTATATATACCAATGAGAGTGATTTATTATCTCCAAGTGCAAAAAAAAAAATAGCTGCTCATCCAGCCAACCACCGACTGAAGCTGCAGAGGACAACAAGACCCTTGTTCCTCTCAGATATATGCAGCTTCCTCAGGAGGAGAAAGGTTAATACTGTACTAAACATAGAATCTGTTACAAAACCCTGTATATCCACTTGATCTCCGGAAGACTTACCCCCACCCTCCCCTCTCCATGACCAGGCCATTTTTGCTTTTCGGCACCTTGTTATTTTGGCTATTGCACAGTCATGCAACGCTGTACTCAAAATGTTTTATCATTTTTCTTTAGTCATTCTTCCAGGAGGGCACACCTGAGAGATGACTGGTGTCACCTGGGCAGGAAACGCACTCAAGAACAGAGTTTAAAAGGCCCCACCTTCCATCTGCCCCTCCGTTTTTTGATTGTGTTTCACACAGGGATGCAGCGAAATGCTTTATTTTTTACTTTGGATCAAGGCCTTGGGCTGAGGTCACCCTCCAGGACACTGGCCCTGGATGCCGGTTGGGGGCAAAACTGAGTCCAGGAGGGATTCCCAGTGGGACGACCTGAGGGGGGGGGGGGGGGGGGGGCCTGAAAGTGGTAGATGGCAGTGGACCCCCCCCCCCCCCCCCCCCAAAGCTAGGGAATTCTGGGGAAAATGGGGCCACCCAGAACTCCAGGGAACACTTTCCCACTCCCTTCTCCTACCTGAAAGTGGTGAATGGGACAGAGGAGGCTGTCAGAAAGACCAGCCAGTAGTGCATGTGGAGTCCCTGGGCGTCATCCTGGTCACTGGTGCTCAGGCACGATTGGCTCTTGTCAGACTGGAGGCATGCAGTGAGAGCTTGGGAGCCGGGAAATCTGTAGCCGGCGCCATGGAGCTCTAGAGGCTATTTCTGGGTCGGCTCCAGCAAAATGGTGGCGGCCATCGGTGTGTGTACACGCGGAACAGCATGGAGAGGGGGTCCAGGCTTTCCCTGTGCCCAGCAAAAGCACTACCAAAGGCTCCCGCTCGGCGGGGAGTTAGGCCGGGCATATGGAGAGGGAAAGCGGGCCGGAAGGGCCCTCAGCACTCGAGGAGACCACAGGGGGGGGTGAGTCTACCCGGTTGAAGGAGGGGGGGGAGCCCTTACCCCCCTCATGGATAGCGGGTGCTGCAATACAGGGGGAAATGTCCTATATTGTGGGGGCTAATGTATGTTTGCTGTATGTGCTTCTTTGCAGGAACAGAATGCCCAGCCCAAGGATCTGCCACTAGATCTAAATCTAAGGCCCCTTCCTGCTCTAAGCGTTACGGTTATTGCAACAATTAACTCCCACAGGGGCACACAAAGCCGTTTTGCTTTAAGTGCATCCGCAAGAAACCGCGCAGTTCTTGAAGGATTGCCTTGTCTTACAATCTGAAATGCTGTCTACCTTTCGGGCCTTTAAGTCTACTACAGGGACCGGCTGCCGGGCAGAGCCTCTCTGTAGTAGGGAGGGGTCCCCATCCCAGGAGGGGACCTCCAATGGGTAGTACAGTGGGTCGTTTAGAGTTCCAATGGAGCACGACTCCAAAGAGGAAGAGGCAGAGCTTTCGGAACTGAGGGGGGAGGAATCTCAATCAGGATAGTGAGGAGTTTAGGCCTGGCAGACACCAGTTTTCTGCAGAGGATATAGAGGGCCTCCTGAAGGCAATCTATTCCTCTGAGGGGATCCAGCAGCCATCACAGAAGGTTTCAGCCCAAGACAGGATGTACAGAGGGCTGTCTAAACCGCAGGCAAAATCTATTGCGGTCCACCAGTCTCTCAGGGATATAATTCTGAGGGACGGAACCGGTGAGGAAGGTTTTGAGGTTGAAGACCTGGAAATGCAGGTGCCCTTTTATTGAGGGTGATGAGGAAACTTTCCTCAAGGTCCCCAGGCTGGATGTCCCCTTGGCCCAGGTATCCAAGTGTTCTGATCTTTCCTTCAAGGATGCTGGCAAAATCCCCAATCAGATGGACCGAAAGTCAGAAACATTGCTGTGTAGAGCCTGGGAGGCTAATGCAGCGGCTATGGGGACAGCATTGGCTTCAGCCTCTGTTGCCAGGAATGCAGATGCCTGGGTCGACAGGTTGGTGGATCATGTATCCAGGGGAACCAAACCCAAGCAGTTTTTGGATTCCCTAGAGGTGATTGGAAAAGCGGCCGCTTTTCTGGCTGACGTGGCAGTAGAGACATAAGGACAGCTGCCAAGTCAGCAGCCCTCCTAAATTGAGTCTAGAGGGCACTTTGGGTAAAGACGTGGGATGGAGATTTCACGTCTAAATCCAGACTTTGTGAGATACCTTCTGAGGGCTTCCTGCTCTTTGTGACGGGCTTAGAGCAGGTTCTCTGTCCCGTTCAGCAGAGAAAGGAAAGAAGTGTCCTGTAAAGCCCAAAAAGGGCAAGGAAAGGAATTTTTTTTTTTTCGAGGGGGGGGGGGGGGCAAGCTGGGTCCG
>BLSH010370006.1:1770456-1787728 GCA_018402905.1 Glandirana rugosa | reverse complement strand
AATAGTATATCTTGAGCAAAAAATAACTTTGTAATGCTAATTCTTTTTTGCGTTGTTTGAAGGCATTAACATTTAGGGCCCTTTCACACTGTTACTTTTTTCCTGTGTTTTCACCTTGGAAGAAAAAATTTTCCCTTTACACCCCATGGGACTCTTTACACCACTTCACTACACGTGCGGTACGTTTTGAAAAGTCCTGCATGCTGCATCCTTAGGGAGGTTTTTTTTTTAAAAAAACGCAGCTGCCCATAGAAATGAATGGAAAATGTATGAAAAACATACAGCATTTTGCACTTTTTGAGTCACATGACCATTTTTCACAGGTACAGGCAAACAAAAAGTGCACCGAAAACGCATCTGAAACACAGCGAAATCGCGGCAAAAATGCATATGCGTTTTACTGTGATTTTGCTACAGAGCAGTGTGAAAGGACCCTTTTAGGTTGGCTCTTGTTTGGAATATTTATATAATACCATAATGGCGCCAGATTTCACAGTCTGGAATGGATACAATTTTGGTCGGTATGGAATTTTTGCACATGAGCTGTACTTTGCAGAGACTTTCCTCCATAATTTAAAGGCTTTGTTAAGAATCGGATGAAGCATTATGTTGAGTGCCTATGAAGGACAGGGGAATTGTAACCCTGTAAATTTAATAGGCAGATTATAGACGGCCAATCTCTTCTCAGAAATGCATTTGTTTATTACATATGTGCTGCACAGTATACATGGGTTACAGTCTGGTCTCACTCAGATTTTGTAATGTAACCCTTCCATACAAAATGGTGAAAAATACTTTAGTGCCAAAGAATTTTCACCCGTTAGACTGGTTTGATCAGGTTAATGTGGTTCGTTAAGTCGTAGCTTAGACCAGCCTTTTTCAACCAGGGTGCCCTGAGGTTTCTTCAGGGATGCCTTGGCAAAATGCCCCATAATTATATGCAAGCCGCCGTGTGGATGAAACCTGCCTTTTATTTCCACAAAGTCACATGTTTTCATTGTACACCATTACAACCTTCTAACTGCTAACCTAATGACCTATGACATCATCAGTTGATAAGGAGAATGTCCGTTGTCTGCATATCATCCTTGTTTGACCCTCCCCTGCCTCTCTCCATCAGCTTTGGGGTCTCATTAGCTGAGTGATGGAGAAAAACTGAGGGAGAAGTGAAACATTGGAATACTAGTCAGTACCAGTTTGCAAAAGTGTATTTGCTTTGGAAGAATAAATCGCCTCTAACATTGGGTGTCCTACTTGGAATTGTGGATGTTGCTGCATTATGTCAAAATATTAGAATCCTTTTTACATTTTAGAATGTGGTGCCTCAAGCCTGTTCATAATTGTATAGGCTGCCTGGACTGAAAAAAGGTTGAGTATACTGGGTTAGACCATATCCATAGGCTTGATATGTTGTATTATGTAGAATACTGAGAGTAATAAAGTGCATCATGCGTCTAGACAAGAAGTCATGGGGCCACCCCATATTCTCACTGCACATCAGCTGATCGCTCTCATGTTCACCTGTAGTTCTATATCAGAGAGGTGACATGTTACACCCATATTGAGGATGTAACGTGTTCATGCAGACCCCCCTTTCTCTTATGACAGCAGATGAAGGTTCCTCTTCCCTACAGATGCTGTCACATTTAAAATTGGCTCCGCCCACACATCCACATCATTCACAGAATGACTTGAATAAATTAACTAGTCCCATTTTCCACTGAGGCAGACAGGCTTTTAGTTTCAATGGACTACATGCTTGCTGATCAGAGAACTCCAGTTAAACTTCCTACAGCTTTGAAACGTGACAGCCCACACAGTGGTACAGACACATTGGACCCACAATCCACTGATACCAGATGCAATGCTCTGCAGGCTGTGGAAAAAATAATAAATGCACATTTTCTTTTGCCTGCAAATATAGTTTTTTTTTGTAAAGATGAACTTATTTAAACGTTAGCTGGCTCTTGGCTTTATCTTTGTCTGCTACCCTCTCTCGTTATGTCTAGAACCCAATCGCCTAGCATTTGCGCTGACCTGGGAGGGGGGGGGATTTTGTGCTGACGTCAAAAGGATGAAGCATGCCATTGTTGGGACTTTTTCTTCCTTCCTTTTTTTTTTTTTTTTTTTTCTTTTTTCTATCGGAAAACGCAGATAACCCTAAATTCGGCAGCTGCTATATCAGTGCATCCCTAATGGGCAGTAAATGCAATGCAATTTGTGTGGCGCTACAGCGCATAGCATGCCCAGCTAAGAATCTTGGCGTGAATATGGCCAAATCCAACCAAACAATTTTTGTTGCCTGATCATTCTCGATCTTAAATGGCCCTGTGTTAGGAAGATATGGTAATGATGTGACACAATAAACAATCTCACCTTAAAGCAAGCGGATGACTACCCATTTAGTATATGGGGCGGTTATAACTGCTAAGGGATTTGAATTTCTTTTCATTCAGTTCTTAGTTGTACACAGCTCTGCCACACAACACAGGTCTGCCTGGCAGGGCAATAGATCAGATTTTTTTTTTTCATAGATGGTACTAGCTGATCACTTCATCTCTTTGATTTAGGTTTGCCCAGAACGTATACACTCACCGCCCATTTTATTAAGTACACCTTGCTAGCATCGAGTTGGACCCCCTTTTGCCTTCAAAACTGCCTTAATTCTTCATGGTATAAATTCATTAAGGTGTTGGAAACATTCCTCAGAGATTTGGGTCCATAGTGAGATGATGGCATCACACAGTTGCTGCAGATTTGTCAGCTGCACATCCATGATGTGAATCTCCCATTCCACCACATCCCAAATGTGCTCTATTGGATGAGATCTGGTGAGCGTGGAGGCCATTGGAGTGCAGTGACCTCATTGTCCAGTGGTGAGATGATTTGAGCTTTGTGATATGGTGCATTATCCTGCTGGAAGGAGCCATCAGAAAATGGGTGCAAAGGGATGGATATGGTCAGCAACAATACTCAGGTAGGCCATGGCATTTAAAGGATGCTCAATTAGTGCTAAGGGGCCCTAAGTGTGCCAAGAAAATATCCTCCACACCATTACACCACCACCACCACCACCAGCCTGAACCACTGATACAAGGCAGGATGGATTGATCCATGCTTTCATGTTTACGCCAAATTCTGACCCCACCAGCTGAATGTCGCAGATGAAATTTTGAAAAGCTGAGACTCCTCAGACCAGGCAACATTTTTCCAATCTTCTATTGTACAATTTTGGTGAGCCTGTGCGAATTGTAGCCTCAGTTTCCTGTTAGCTGACAGGAGTGGTACCCAGTGTGGTCTTTTCTTGCTGTAGACCATCTGCTTCAAGGTTTGATGTGTTGTTTGTTTAGAGATGTATTGTGCATATCTTGGTTCTAACGAGTAGTTATTTGAGATACTGTTGCCTTTCTATCATCTCTGCCCATTCTCCTCTGACATCAACAAGGCATTTTCGTCCACACAACTGCCACTCACTGGATATTTTCTTTTTCTGACTGTTAACTTTGTAGAAGGTTTAACTGTATCTGAAATGCACATTAATTCTTAATACTGACCATTGTCTGTAAACCCTAGATATAGTTGTGCGTGACAATCCCAATAGATCAGCAGTCTGGCACCAACAACCATGACACATTTAAAGTAACTTAAAGTGTTACTAAACCCAGGACCCTGCATTTACTATATCTGGCATCCCACAGTACACAGAACATGGAAATACAATTCATTTAGTAAATCTAAACGGCTAAATATCTTTACTCACCAGCAGTATATAGCAGTCTTTATGGCTTCCAGCAGTTCCTGGTAAAGCTTGTAGGTGGAGTTTCCATACTGCACTGAGCTGTCCTATCAGGATCCAGGACCCCTGACCCTCGGTCTGGACAGTGCTGATTGGCCCTATGCTGATCACATTAACTCTCCCAAGAAAAAAAACCTCTAGCAAAACACACCACACTGAGCATGTGCAGAGTGACTCCAAAGGCTCTGTTTTATCCAGACATGTTTTGGAGTCAGTGGAATAAGAGGAGGATCAGAGAAGATGGGATCAAACAACCTTTTTACACAATGCTTAGGATTAACCCCTTAGGTTCCACAGTGAGTATAACCAGCATGCTTTACTGCATATACAGACTGATTTTACTGTTGTGGGTTTAGTAACTCTTTAAATCCCCTTTCTTCCTCATTCTAATGCTTGGTTTGAACTTCAGCAAGTCATCTTCACCATGTCTAGATGCCTAAATGCATTGTGTTGCTGCAGTGTGATTGGCTGATGAGCAGTTTGTATTACCAAGCATTAGAAAAGGTGTACCTAATAAAGTGGCCGGTGAGTGTATGTCTAGAACGCTAGATATGTTCCCGATAGAAATGTTCTAAGCTCACCCATGTGTGTGTAAGAGTTAAAATGCAGCATGGACTACTTCTTACGCCTGATCTTCTGCCAGCAAGATTCCATGTAAAGAACATGGGGCCTTATTTAGATAACATAAGCTGAGCTCAGGGCCCGAAGGTTTACTGACAGCAGGGCTGAGTGTTCCTCCCCACACTGGCTGTGCAGATAAGAGCGCACCCTGAGTGTGAACTCTGATACCGTGACACTGCAGCATCGTGGTGATCGTGTGTGTGTTTGTTTTTTTTTTTTTTTTTTTTTTTTTGTCTTTGATACTCACACTACGTGGCATAAATGCATTTTCATATCGCTGAGCTGCCTCCATGGTCATGGTCAATCTTTTCATTGTTTACATTTTGGCCCATAACAGGAAATCTCCTCCTTTCCTATGCATTACAGTAATGGTAACTTTGTGCTGGTTGTTTTTATTTTTTTTTCCTTAAGACTTATGCCCCGTACACACGATCCGAAAATCGGACGACAGATCGTCCGTTTTTTTTTTTGCATGCTAATCTCAGATCGAATGGGAAGAATATACTAAAGTCACGAATATTCTCGTACGACAGAATAAAAAATCGGAAGTGATGTAATGTGTTGTAGTGTATTTGTATTGCATTGTCGGACGACAGCTGTACTGATTATACGAAAATCGTACGATCGGGCACCATGCGATCAAAATTTTCATGCGTGTCCGATCGAATATTATCTGATGAACTGTCGTGATCGGCTCTCGTAAGCTGTGTACTAACGATCCGATTATCGTACGATCGCATCGTATGCGATATTTTTCGTCCGATTTTCTGATCGTGTGTACGGGCCATTAGACTGGCCTTACAGCTATGTATTTGTGTTTACCCTGCTTGTTTAATTGCATTGGGTACACACTGTACATTGTCAGGTTTTGATATGCACTGCTATTGCCATCGTAGGTTTTTGTCCATGAATCAAACTTTTTGGGGCAACACACCATACACATATGAACTAGCCAGGGTGGCTTTGAATCTAATCAATTTAAATCGCTAGTAAAAAGGCTTGATTTAAATCATAATTTTTAACCACTTAAGCCCCTGAGCCCTTTTTTACACTTGTTTACAAGTTAAAATAATTTTTTTTCCGCTAGAAAATTACTTAGAACCCCAAAACATTATATGTGTTTATATATAGCTAGCGACCATTGCAATACTTTTTGTCACACAGTATTTCAAGCGCAATTTTTTTTGAAAAAATTCACTTTGAGTTAAAAAATAAGACAACAGTAAAGTTAGCCCATTTTTTTTTTTTTTTTTTTGTATAGTGTGAAAGAGGATGTTACGCTGAGTAAATAGATAGATGCATAATGGATACATGTTACGGTTGAAAATTGCGTACACTTGCGGAATGGCGACAAACTCCGGTACTTAAAAATCTCCTTTTGGACGGTTACCAGGTTAGAGGTGCAGAGGAGGTCTTTTGCTAGAATTACTGCTCACACTCTGGCGATACCTCGCATGTGTAGTTTGAACACCGGTTTTCATACGCGGGCACGACATGCGTATGCGTTTTATTTGCTGTGCAAACTCGCGGGGACGGAGTCGCTTTAAAAAAAAAAAAAAATGATGTTAACATCCCTTGTGACCGTAATATTTGGTGATGGTACTCTTTATTTTACTCCTTTGCACTTCACAGTATTCAGATCGCCAAAAACGGCGATTCTGAATACTGTCTTTTATTTTTAAAACTGGTAAACGTGACGTCCCTTTTGGAAATGTACGGAGTCCCGATCGAAGCCGATACCGGCTTCCACAGGGACTCCACACAGCCGGCGGATGCGCCAGATCGGAGCTCCAGTGGGACGGGAGGCCATAGAAGAGCGGCAGGCGGTGGCGGGAGGGGGGGTGTCCCCTCCCTTTGCATGGGAGAACGACCGAGTGGCTCCCAAGCCTGATTGGCCATTATCACCGGATAGCAGGCCGCCTGCTCTAAAAAACGGTACTAGGGTATATCCCGTAGCAGCAGACTATACCCTGATACTTCTACTTAAAGCAGCCACCGTTTATAAACGGCGATTAGCGTTAAGTGGTTAACCACTTCAATACTGGGCACTTAAACCCCCTTCCTTCCCGGACCAATTTTCAGCTTTCAGCGCTGTTGCAGTTTGAATGACAATTGCGCGGTCATGCGACACTGTACCCATATGAAATATCATTTTTTTTCACACAAATAGAGCTTTCTTTTGGTGGTATTTAATCACCCCTGGGTTTTTTATTTTTTGCTCTATAAATTAAAGACTGAAAATTTTTTTCAACAACAATGCATTTTTCTTTTTCTGTTATACAATTTTGCAAATAATTTTTCTTCATAAATTTTGACCAAAAATGATACTGCTACATTTCTTTGGTAAAAATAACCCAAATTGGGGTTTATTTGGTGTTGGCGCACAGACAGATGTGATGGGGACTGTGACAGATGTGACGGGGACAGATGTGTGGTGACCGATGTGACGGGGACATACAGATGTGACGGGGACTGTGACAGATGTTTGGTGTATGGTGACAGATGTGATGGGGGACATGCAGATGTTTTGGGGACTGTTTTATGGGGACACTGATGTGTATGGGGACAGGGGTATCAGTGTGCTTGGTGCACTGTGTGGGGAGGCGATCTGTGAGAGCTCTTTGCATGAAATCATCATCATGCAGAGAGCTGTCACAAAGCTGCAGCTTCCTGCCTTCCCCCCCCCCCCCCCGCACTGAGCTCTCACTGAGCTCGGCAGGGGGAGAACTGTCAGAGACGTTCGTCTCTGTTTACAATGTGACGGCCGTGATTGGACACAGCCGTCACATGATCGGGAGGGCCAATCACAGCGCCCATATCCCGATCTCTTCTCTGCTGGATCCTGTGATCATAATGATCACAGGATCGAGCCGCAGCGCGCCGAGTGGCCGCGCTGCGAGCACCCATTCTGCAGGACGTAAATACACGTCCAGTCAGAACGGGGGAGCTCCCACCCGGCTGTATATATACAGTGGCCGGGTGGGAGGTGGTTAAAGAACAACTGTCACCTCTATCCCGCAACGGCTCCTCCTCTGACCCTCTGACTCACCGACACTCCCTTTCACTTTAATGGGATGGCTGGTGATGTGGCAGTGACACAACAAGGGGAGGGACATGGCGGCAGCAGGTGAATGGATTCCAGCTAACAGGCGCTGCCATGATGGATCTGAAATGACAGTTGCTCTTTAAATGTAAGGACTTATTCTTGCTGGTAGTTAGTCTTTACTATTTGAAAAACAAAAATGAAGGTTTCCTATTTAGGATAATAATCTGTCAGGTTAGTAAAACAGCGATATCAGAACTGATTTTAGGTTAATAGGTTAATCAAACATAGTTGAACTACTTTTATTTAATTAAAACAATAAGTTTATATTACATGTTCTTACATGTAGGTACCCTGCATATCTCCCAAACCTGCACAGTTCAGGAGAGAAGCAGTTTTTGTGTGTTGTGCCGACATCATGTCGGCACATGCGCAGTGAAGAAATGGCCTCCGTGCCATTCCTCCACTGACACTGTGCCGTGACTGGCGGCTCCCGCATGCATGGCATGCGCTGTGACTGGCCGGAGTCGCGGCCCTGGAAGGAAGAGGGGTAGAAGATGGATGTGGCCAGTGTAGGGGACATCGCTGGACTCGTTCGCAGGTAAGTGGCACAAAATGGGTTACTAATCGATGCATATTAGCCCATTATGCTTCTAATTTACAGATGTATATAGAGGAAGTAAACCCCATCTGGGTTTACTTCCTCTTTAAACCTCAATGTTTAGTAGCTAAAGTGCATAAACAAAATATCTTATACTAGTTCATTATGAAATCCTCACCTCAGAACGAAGCTCCCGCAGGGCTGCCCGGTCCCTGCAGAGGGAGTGGACATCTTCACTGTGTGCATTCTTCCGGGTTCGCGGCTCCGGCGCTGTGAGTAGCTGGAGCCGCAAGACGTCAGATGCGCGCGGGAGCCTGTCTTTCTGGCAGAGTCCGGCGCTATGCACCGGGCCTTCGCCGGTACATCACTACGCATGCGCCGTGACGTCAGTGGCTGCATTGCAAGTGGTATATCTCCTAAACCGTACAGTTTTAGGAGATATTCATTTTACCTACAGGTAAGCCAAATTATAGGCTTACCTGTAGGTAAAAGTCACTTTTGGGGGTAGACAACCACTTTAAACTGAATACAGGCGGTTTCCTAGTTACAAACATCCGACTTTGTAAGTAGGAGTCGTTTCTAACGGAGGGAAACAACAGGACGTGGGAGGAAATCTCCCCCTAGGAAGGGAAATTCACTCCTGTAGGAGTTATTATGGGAAAAAGGTGTCTCCACTGATGCTTTATCACCAATCCTTGTTTCCTCAACAACCCAAAATTTTCAAAATCCAATTATCATTGGGACAGGAAGTGAGGTGAAATCTTCTGGACAGAAACATAGACAGCAAAGCAAACATTACAGGGTTGTTAACCCTTCCCTGTGCTATCCAAAAAGCTTAAAAATATATATTTTTTTTTTGCTGAAGCTACACTTAAAATGTACCTGTTCCGACCTACAAACAAATTAAACTTTAAGAACAACCTACAGTCCCTATCTTGTTTGTAACCTGGGGACTGCCTGTATATCAGCTGGGTCCACATAACCCCCACCACCCCCCCCCCCCCCCCAAGAAAAAAAAATGTCCCTTTTCATCACAACATGTTTTCTCATGATGTTTCTTTTGGGCCACCAGGCTTTGCATCGCTTTGTTGCATTTTGCCCACATACCTTCTTTACCCATAAGTGGTGGAATGTCATCAAAATATTCCCAAACTGGGTCTCTCATGGCCTGCTGCCATTTGCTCCTCAAGGGAGGAATAAAGCACTTCAAGCTATGTGCAGAAAGATCACAAGGTTTATAAGCTGATTAGGTTTCACTTCAATTTTTACTTCTTGCCCTTCCTCCTCACACTTAGAGCCTGGTACAGTAGCATTTCTCTTCAGTCATACAGTTTGTAGGGTACATAGATTTTCAAAACAATGGGATAAAGAAATATTCCTGAACTTTATTTTATCTCAATGTTGCTATTAAATTGTGTTAATGCATGAATGCAGTGCAAGTTCTCAGCTTGCAGAGCTTGGATTCATTTAAGTGTTAAGAGTTTACAAAAAAATTTAAATATTGAATATACAGCTTCATATTTAAGTTCCATTTCATGCTAAACTAAATTAATGTACCGTATATACTCGCGTATAAGACGGGTTTTTTGACACGGATTTTGTGTCAAAAAACCGAGATTTGTCTTATGCGCGAGACAACAGCCGGTACGAGCGCGGGGAAACATTCCGAGGGCACCCGCAGCGGCTGAAATGCATTCCAGGCATTCCAGGGATGCCGGGGATGCCGTCACGTCCGCTGACAGCCTGCTGGAGGGCGGAACTTCAGCTCAGTCACACTTGCGACGTGACTGGGCTGAAGGTAAGGGCAGAGGACATAGGCACTTCCTATGAATGGAATAAGGCTGCTGTGTCCTTATGTAAATGTAAAAGAAAAGAAAACAGTTTGGCAATTCGATTAACTAACCATATTAACCCTTATTGTGTGAACAATAAGGGTTAATATGGTCAGCTATTCAAATGACAAAATTGTGTTTTTTTTTTTCTTTGCATTTGACATATGTGAAGAACACAGCAGCCTTATTCAATACATAGGAAGTAAGTATACTGTACTGTAAAAAATAAACAGTTGTGTACACACACACACACACACACACACACACACACACTCCCGATTACATGGCCACTTCCTATGTTAGGGTCCCTAGACAGATTTGGGGTCTTTTAGACCCCAAATCTCTTCTAAAGAGGACCTGTCATTAAAAAAAATAACGTAATGTCTTTTTGGTACATACAACCTACTGATGCCTCATTGGTAATTTTTTTTTTGGCATCTATTTTTATCTTTGAAATTTACCAGTGGCTGCTGCATTTCCCACTTAGGCTTATACGTGAGTCAATAAGTTTTGCCATATTTTTTGGGCAAAAGTAGGGGGGTCGACTTATACACGGGTCGACTTATACACGAGTATATACGGTATCTTAAATCAAAAACTATCTTTTAGATAGATTTTTAATAAAATCTATAAAAATCAAAAACTTTTTTATTTCCTTGTAACAGGAATAAAAGTGATCAGTTTTTTTTTTGGGGGGGGGGGGAGGAGGAAGATAATAATAATAATAATAATAATAAAAAAAAAATGTAAAGCGCCCCTGCATGCTCTCACACAGAAGCGAACCCATACGTACGTCGAGCCCGTGTATGTAAACTGCGTTCAAACTACACGTGGGGTATCGCTGCAAATGTTAGAGTGAGAGCAATAATTCTAGCCCAAGACCACATTTGTAACTCTAAACAGGATTTAAGGATTTAAACAAATTCATTCGCCAGCTTACCTTTTAAAACGGCATTATGCCAATCATCAAGTCACTAGTAATCCGGAGGAAAATTCAGCTTCGCAGGATAACAAAGATATATTTCTTCCCATTCCCAGGAAGAAATTTTACAAGTTCTAGATGAACTATGGATAGAGGGCAACATAGAGAGTCAAAGATTTGGATCCAGAAGTTAGACATACTCATTTTAAACCCCCATCTATATTCAATCCCACAGTCTAAAGGTCCTTATATCGAGGCATTCTACCAGGCGGTATATAAGGACCTTATACAACTTTGCGATTCCCTTATTGAGCATGGTCCTTCCAATCTGACTAGGGCAGAACAGCAATCCCTGAAGGAATCAACTTCCAAAAAGAATATTGTTGTAAAACAGGCGGACAAATGGGGAAGTTTGGTAGTCTAAAACAGGAGTAACTACCTCTGAGAGGCCTACTGGCTGTTAGCTGACACTGACACTTATTCTAAACTTCCCTTCGATCCCCTTCCTCTTTTATCAAGTGGATCTCACAACCCTGGTAGACACGGCCTAGAAAGAGGGGGTGCTTAACAAAAGAGATGGTTCTTGCACCCCCTATTTCTACCATCTCCCCAAGGTATGCAAGGCCTTGGTTGATCCTCCAGGTAGGCCAATTGTGGCCAGCACCAATAGTTTTGCAAGTGGGTTATCAGTTTACTTTTCACAGCCGATAGTTTTTCAGCTTCCCTCTTACATCAGGGATTCTAGCCATGTTCTTGATAATTTGTAATGCTATTTTTGGAATGAAGGTTATATGTGGGCATCACTGGACATTTCCTCCAGTATGTATGTATGTATGTATGTATGTGTATATGTCCATACCCCATGAGGTCGGACTGGCTGCTGTGCAATGTTTTCTCACGTAATGTGGGGATATAAATTCCAAGCAATCAGTTTTTTTTTTTTTGATTAATAGTATTGATTTTTGCTTAAGGCATAAGTTTTACTTTCCTGGATCAATTTTACCTCCAACGCAAAGGGACGGCTATGGGGCAAATTTTGGTCCCGTGTATGCCAACCTAGTGATGGGCTACTGGGAGGAGAGATACATTGGGGCCAATAACCCCTTCGCCAAGCACATTGTCTTCTATGGACGTTACATTAATTACGTCCTACTCATTTGGAGTAGGGACCCAGATGTGTTCTCCTCCTTTGTGGCCCATTGTAATGCCAACGAGCTAAGGCTGAACACACAAAGGAAAAGCAGCTCCAGGTGAGGAATACATTTTTAGAAGGCTGTGTGCACGTCCGGTCCGTGAGCCGATAACATGGAATCAAAAATAACAGGTTGCCAGCACCACAGGAACTTCCGAAGAACTTATATTTATTGAAGTAAAACAGCATACATGTCACTCACATAACAGTCCATGGGAAGTACATCAAAAAGGCATGAACGATTGACACGTTTCACGGGAGTTATACCCGCTTAGTCATAATCTTATTGACTAAGTGGGTATAACTCCCGTGAAACGCGTCAATCGTTCATGCCTTTTTGATGTACTTCCCATGGACTGTTATGTGAGTGACATGTATGCTGTTTTACTTCAATAAATACAAGTTCTTCGGAAGTTCCTGTGGTGCTGTCAACCTGTTATTTTTGATTCAACGAGCTAAGGCTGACATTCATGCACATGTTGGACTCTTCAGAATTGGTCTTTTTAGTTCTAGTTCTCTCTCATGACCAACTGGATATTGCCACTAGTAATCACACCAAGCCCATGAGTGGTAATTCCTATCTCCATTTTGCCAGCTACCATCATCCTGCCTGGAAGAGCAATATCCCGAATGGACTCTATGTTCCATAGAGTAACTGTTCCAAACTGGATGATTACATCTCTCAAGGCAAACTCATGCGGAAAAAATTAGAAGAGAAAGGCTATCCTCTAGAATTGGCCCAAGAAGCTTTTTCTTCACATTTGTGTCCACCAGTAAAGCAGAAGATCTGAGCATAAAGGCAAACCGCCAATACTGCCAGATTTGTGTCCACCTTTAACACTAAATATAAATCGGTCTCTAAAATCATCAATAAACATTATGAGATCCTCTTCCTCGACCAACGTTTAGCACCCCTACTGCCTCCCATTCCTCAAATTACTTTACGGAAAATGCACACCATCAAAAATTATTCTTGCTCCCAGCAAATTACACTGGGCACTGGGGCATACTTCGACAATAGGGTTTGCATTTTCCAGTTGCCTTACATGCCAGTTCGTAACCCACGGGCATTCTGAAGTTGCGACCAATAAAGGCACTGCGTTTCGGATCAAGCAGTTTATTACCTGCTCGACCGATTTTGTTTACATCCTGCGGTGCCCTTGCAACTTTCTGTATGTAGGTCGGACAATATGTGCGTTACGGACCAGAGTTGGGGAGAACCGTAGATTCATTTTAAAAGGGATGTGCCCAGGCTGGATTTGATTTAAATCACTAGTAAAAAGAATTGACTTAAAGTAACTCCATTTTAAATCATAATTTTTAAAGAGAAACTCATCTCTGTCCCGCAGTGGCTCCTCCTCTGACCCGCTGTTGACTCACCGACAATCCCATTCACTTTAATGGGACAGCTGATGATGTCGCAGTGACACAACAAGGTGAAGGAGGTGGTGGCAGCTGGTAAGTGGATGCCCGCTAATAGGCACTGCCATGATGGATCTGAAATGACAGGTGCTCTTTAAATGTAAGGACTTATTATTGCTAGTAGTTAGAATATTTAATATTTGCAAACAAAATGAAGGTTTCCTATTTAGAATAAGCCGTCAGGTTGGTAAAACAGCGATATCAGAACCGATTCAGTCATACAGTTTGTAGTGTACATAGATTTGCAAAACAATGGGATAAAGGAATATTCCTGAACTTTGTTTTATCTCATGGTTACTGTGAAATTGTGTGAGTGCATCAATGCAGTGCATATTCTCAGCTTGCAGAGCTTGGATTCATTGAATGAGTTTACCAAAAATGTAAATATTGCAGAATATAAAGCCTTGTGCTACATAACTAAGCTCCATTTCTTACTGAATAAACTAAATTATTAATGTATCTTAAATAGAAAACAATCTTTAGGTAGATTTTACTCCAAAAGCATTGTATTAAAATAAATTTATTAAAAATTAATGCTTTTAAAAAAAAAAATCCATTCGTTTTTATCCCCCCCCTGGATGTGAGAAACCTAGTGTCCCACGCCATTTTCTTGTACACAACAAAGATCTCAAATGCCTAGAGGTACTTGCCATTGAGGTCATTCTGAAGAGGACATTTACTGATAAGAGATATTCCCTCCTTTTGTAGGAGGGAAACCTTTTGGATTTCCATGTTGGGGTCCCTTTCGCCTCGCATGTGATCTCTGAGGCGACTAGCGAGGGTCCGACTCAGGTTTTGCCAGCCACCGTGGCAGAGCTGGTTCCGGCCCGGACTTTCTGGTCCTCTCAAACCCCTCTCCACCTGCATTTAATGACCAGGAAGAGAGCAGAGGAGAGCTCTATCCTGGATCTCAGAGGGAGAGTGAGCTCTGTGTAATAATTTGGACTCCAAGAACAAGGTTTGCACTATGCTTATGATTGTGGTTGTTGGGGACAGCCCCACACTGTATAGAGAGGAACCCGAGTGTTTAGTTTAGCGCCGACGGCGAGTTTTTTTTTTCTGTTTTTATGTGTTTTTTTGATCTTGCAAACCTGTGATAATAAAAACCTGGCAAGCTGCCAGATGTTAAAGAATCTGACCTCCATGCTGAATATATTTATCTAATCCACCTGATGTAGCCACCATACACGTGGGTTTGTTTTAGGACATGTGTGTTTTATTACTTATTAAACAAGAGGTTACATTTGTTTGTTTACGGTAGCAATTTTATTAATATTAGATTCATTTATACATTTTTTTTTTTTTTCATGTCGTACTGTGGAATCTCTACCTTTTTTGAATGTGTAGCCATATAACAGGAGCAGAGACGGCCTTAAGTAAGGCAGCCACCCCTGTGTAATAATTACCAACCTGAACGGGTGTTTTTTTACTTCCCTTTCTCTATCATTGTTATGGATGACTCCTGGCCCCTCCCCTCTTTTAAACACATGTTTAAAAGTTAGTGTTGCCACCTTTCCCTTGACTTTCACAAAGCGCTGCAGTGCGAAACAAACCTATAAGTCATGGTAACATTGGCAGTCCATGACCCACAGGACATCACTTGCTTCTGGCTCTCCGTGGCTTGGTTGAACTCTGACATCATCCAGCAATGTCAGTCCTTCCAGCTTAGGTCCAGCAGCACACACGGTGGTTTTCACACCACACTGCCTGGGTCAGATCTTGCTCTGGTTGAGCGTCGGCGCTATCCAGCACTCTGCATCTCCACCACCATGCCCTCCAGTTCTACAGGATCCACGACAGCCACCTCACCTCCACCACGGTGTGACAGCCCGATCCTTTCCATCCCGGCAAGGGCTATCACAGCTCCTGAGTGCCTCTCCACACTGCGATCTCCCTTCCACCAGCCATCAGCAGCACCCAATCAGCTTGCTGTGGAGAGCGGGATCCTTCCATCCCATTGAGCCTTCATCCATCCTGCATAGACCCCGGTGCCTTCCACCCTGGCAACCCCACGAGCCTCTGGTATGGTGTTAACCCCTTCTTTTAATTATCCCATTGATGTCTACAGTACTGTCTGCCTTCCTTTTTTATCTGCAATACTTTTTGAAGTTAACTCAGTGTTTCCATTATTTTAATAAACATGGATTTTACCATATGAACAATACCAGTGACTTTTTGTGTTGACCCATTGAGCACTGTTTATAGTTTGTCTCCTTGTGCATATCCATTGTCCCAGTGGTTGACAGCTGCTCTTGGTTCAATTCACTCGCCCTTTGGGACTATGGCAGTTACTACATGGCTCACTGCTTGTAGCACTTAAGGTTATCATTGTGTTTAACTCTAATGGAGATTTTTAAAGTAGAACTATGGTCAAAATGAAGAAATCAATATTTTATGCACCTAATAGTCTGCATGTCACTGATTGTTTCACAAAAAGCAGTAAGGATGGTGAGAGATCTACCTTGTCTCCAGCTCTGATGTGCACTTCCTTTAGTGAGGTGACCACTTTATTTCCTGTTTTTTGAATTGCCTCTGTTGGACTCCTGTTGTCCCCATTTGCGTCTATCTCTGTGCAAAAAACGTTGTGGCATCACTGGGGAAGGGGCTCTTGTATCACATGGGAAGCTGAGGGATTTCATTCCACACAGAATCATGATTAGGCTCTGCCCACGATTGGCCCATGAAGTCCCACCTATGTCCTGCCTTTGCCCGCCCACTGCTCTAGCCTCTTCTGTTCTGCCAGTTTACAAATTACCAGAGGAGAGCAGGCAGGGAGAAGCACACAGATTACTAAACAGATCTTTGTGCAAAGTAACCTGTACTATCTTGTGCTGTGGTTACATAGCACACACCCAGCTATTGATTGGCAGATGGATGTGTGTTATGTTAAATCGACTGAGCATGATAGAAGTCTGGATGTCTGTGGGATAGAGCAGCTATTTCACTGACAGGAAATCACATCTGACCTCTGCAGAACTCCTCCTATTATCACTACACTATACAGCGGAGAACTGTTGGATGGGATCACAGAGCCCAATCACAGCTACATGGTAGGGAAATAATCATTTCAAAAAGTGGAGTAATCTATATTGCGCAAATCAAAAGCTAAAAGAGGAGGTTCAAAGCCGCCAGCACAACAGACAAAATTGAAACAAATGGTAAGGTAATCCTGTGCAGCGCTAAAAAACTCCCCCTGTAAACAAATTATAAACAAATACAATCTTTATAAAGTGCAATAACAATACAAATGTGCAATACTATGTGCTATTTAAAGTGCAAGAAGTGAAAAAAGTTAATTTCTCCAAATGGAAACTCCATAAAAAGTCCATTAGTGTCTCCTGTAGTATCACCAAGTGCATAGAAAAGAAACCATCACCTGTTATCACAGGGGCTTACCATAATTAACCACTTGACAACTGGGCACTTAAACCCCCTTAACAACCAGACCAATTTTCAGCTTTCAGCGCTCTCACACTTTGAATGACAATTACTCAGTCATGCAACACTGCACCCATATGAAATTTGCGTCCTTTTTTTCACACAAATAGAGCTTTCTTTTGGTGGTATTTAATCATCTCTGGGTTTTTTATTTTTTGCGCTATAATTAAAAAAAGACCGAAAATTTTGTAAAAAAATGAATTTTTCTTCGTTTCTGTTATAAAATTTTGCAAATTAGTAAATTTTCTTCATAAATTTTGGCCAAAATTTATACTGCTACCTATCTTTTGGTAAAAAAAAAAAAAAAATAGTGTATATTATTTGGTCTTTGTGAAAGTTATAGAGTCTGCAAGCTATGGTGCCAATCACTGAAAATGGATCACACTTGATTTACTGACGGCCTAT